>JARYMX010000430.1:0-25267 GCA_030169165.1 Centaurea solstitialis | reverse complement strand
TTGGAATCGGTTGCTTGTTGGTGGGGAATGGTTTTGCTTGTCGGTGGAATGGGGGGTTTTCCCTGTTGGTGGAAATGGATTTGTACCTATTTTCTTAAAATTGGAGACGGTTGCCTTTTTGGGACCCTATTCTTACTAGTTGGTTGGCCGTTGATGCCGTACCCATAGCTAAAAAAGTTTTGGTGATGTGGGGCAGTAGCCCGGTCATGGTGGGTTCGATGGTGGGTTGAGTTTTTGTTACTTCGATCGTTCGGTGATTTGGGGGTTGTTTTGGCTTTTGGTGGTTTTGCTTGACCTTTTGGGTTTGGGTGGGTTGCTACTGTTGGGGGCCCTTTTCGGGGGAATGTCGACGGGGAGGTGCATGAGTGGTGATTGGTTTGTTAGGGTTGGGGGCTGTTTGCTTGCGCCCAACTTTCACGCTGCATACCTCTTAAAGTTTTGCGTCAAGACTTGATTTGTCTTGAGTTTTTGTGGGTTTCCGTGTTGCCTTACCTGTTGATGGAAACGTGGGGTTTCGATTTAACATTTTTATGCGTGTTCTCGGCGTGGGGTTTTGGGAAAACGGAAGGGGGTCTTTGTGATCCCCCCAAGATGTTTTTTTTTTGCAAAAATGATGTGGCCTATGAAGGCATGTTTGGTCTCTTGCATCGGAACTTGTGTGGGCCTTGGGGGTTTTCATAAGTCTTCACTATGCCCTTTGTTAAGCTTTTTCTCGTTCTCCAAAACGATTGTGCCATGTTAGGTTGTCCTTTCATGGTGGGCTAGGGGTCGAAGGGAATGTACCTGGTTGATTGCCGGGTAGTAAAAAAATGCTTTTTTGTCTCAAAGTTTAAGCCATGATGTGTAAGTATGAACAATTAGACTGTGAAACTGGGGAAGGCTCATTAAATCAGTTATATTTTGTTTGATGGTACCTGTACTCGGTAACCGTAGAATTTTGAGTAATACGGCAACAAACCCCGACTTCTGGAGGGATGCATTTATTAGATAAAGGTCGACGGGCTCTGCCCGTTGCTGCGATGATTTATGATAACTCGACGGCGCCGGCCTCGTGCCGGGACGGGGATCTTCAAATTTTTTCCCTATCAAAATTTCGATGGTAGGATAGTGGCCCCTATGGGGTGACGGGTGACGGGGAATTGGGTTCGATTCGGGAGGGAGCCCGAGAACGGCTACCAAACCAAGGAAGGCAGCAGGCGCCCAAAAAATTTCCCAATCCTGAAGGGGAGGGGGGTGGGCAATAAATAACAATACCGGGCTTTTAAAAAAGTTGGTAATTGGAATGGTACAATCTAAAATCCCTTAACGAGGATCCATTGGAGGGCAAAAATTGGTGCCAGCCGCCCCCCGGAAAAATTCAGCTCCAAAGCGTATATTTGTTGTTGCAGGTTTTTTAAAAAAAAATCGTGTTGGATTTGGGTTGGGTCGGCCGGTCCGCCCCTTTGGTGTGCAACCGGTTTTTTTTTCTCGTCCCTTTTCTGTCGGCGATGCGCTCTGGCCTTAATTGGCCGGGCGTGCTCCGGGCTGTTACTTTGGAAGAATTAGAGTGCTCAAAGCAAGCCCACGTCTGTTCATTAGCATGGGTTTAAAATCATGGATTTCGGGCCCCATTACGTTGGCTTCGGGTCGGAGTAAATGATTAAAGGGACAGCGGGGCATTCGTATTTATGTAGAGGTGAAATTTTTTTGGATTTATAAAGAGAAAAATGCGAAAGCATTTGCCCAAGGATGTTTTCATTAAACAAGAACGAAAGTTGGGGGGGGGTCGAAGAGTCAGTACCTTTCCCGTCTCAACCCTAAAAGATGCCGACCAGGGATCAGGGATGTTTTTCTTTTAGGACTCGCTGGGGGCCCTTATGAGAAATCAAAGTTTTTGGGGTTCCGGGGGGGGGTTGGGCGAAAATGGGAAATTAAAAGGGAAATTTACGGAAGGGGGACCACCAGGTGGGCCCGCGGTTAATTTGACTAAAACGGGGAAAAATACCGGCCCGAAAAGTAAGGATTGAAGATGAGAGCTCTTTTTATTTATGGGTGGTGGTGCATGGCCGTTTTAGTTGGGGGGAGCGATTTGTCGGGTTATTCCGTTAAAGAACGAGACCCCAGCCTGCTAACTAGCTATGTGGAGGGTTTTCCCCCCCACGGCCCCCTTCTTTGAGGGACTATGGCCTTTTAGGCCACGGGGGGGTTTGGGCAATAACGGTCTGTGATGCCCTTAGATGTTTGGGCCGCACGCGGACATGTGTATTCAAAGGTATAAGCCTTGGCCCGACAGGCCGGGGGGGAAAACTTTGAAATTTCATCGTGATGGGGTAGATCATTTAATTGTTGGTCTTAAACGAGGAATTCCCAGTAAGGGGGATCATCAGCTGCGTTGGGTACGTCCCCTTTGTACACACGCCCCTCGCTCTACCCATTGAAGGTCCGGTGAAATTTGGGTGCGGCGGGGTGGGCGGTTCCCCGCCGGCGAGTCGCGAGAATTCCACTGAACCCTTATCATTTAGAGGAAGGGAAGTCGTAACAAGGTTTCCCAGGTGAACCTGGGAAGGATCATTGTCGAAGCTGCCCCAGCAGAACGACCCCCGTGAACATGTAAACACAATCGGTTGTGGGGGTTTTTGGTGTGAGCCTGCCCCGCGATGCTTGCTAGCATGGTTCAACGTGCCTATTTTAGGCATGGGGGGATGTTTTGTTGGGCCCCCAAAAACAAAAACCCCGGACGGCATGTGCCAAGGAAAACAAAACCAAAAAAGGGTGGGTTTTTGTTTGCCCCCGTTTTTCGGGGTTTTTCAGCGGGGTCCCGCCTCATTAACATAAAAGACTCTCGGCAACGGATATCTCGGCCCGAAATGGAACGTAGCAAAAAAGCGATATTGGGGTGAAATTTAGAATTGTGAACATCGAGTTTTTGAAGCAAGTTGCCCCGAAAACCCTTCGGCGAGGGGGCAGCGCGGGCGTCACGCATCGCGTCGCCCCCGACCTCCCCCCCCATGGGACGTTGGTCTGGGCGGAGACTGGTTCCCCGGCCCAAAGGTGCGGGTTTCCTAAAAAAAGGGGCCCCCTTTGGGGGCGACGGCTAGGGTGGGTTTTTAAGGCTTCGACGAAGTGTGTGTTTCTAGAGGTGCTCGCTAAGCCCCAATGTGTTGTCTTTGACGATGCTTCGACCGGACCCCAGGTCGGGGGGACTACCCGCTGAGTTTTTGATTCAATAAGCGGAGGAAAAAAAATTCAAGGGTTTTTTTCCCCTAGTAACGGCGAGCGAAACCGGGGGAAAGCCCCAGCTTGAAATCGGACGGCCTCGTCGTTCGAATTTAGTCGGAGAAGGTCCTCAGCGGCGGACCGGGCCCCCAAGCCCCCGGGGAAGGGGGGGGCGCCAGGGGGGAGGGGAGACCCCCGTCGTGCCCGGACCCTGTGCACCCGAGGCGCTGTCTGCGAGTCGGGTTGTTTGGGAATGCAGCCCATAGGGGGGGTAAATTCCGTCCAAGGTAAATCCGGGTGAGACGTAGCAAAAAAGTCCCGCGAGGGAAAGATAAAAAGGCTTTGAAAAGAGATTTAAAGAGTGCTTGAAATTGTGGGGGGGAAGGGGATGGGGGGGCGATGGTCCCGGCGGATGGGGAAACGGCGAGAAGCGGTCGCCGAGATCGGGGCGGGGCCCCGGTGGGATTGGGCGGGGCCAAACCCTGGGGTTGATATGCCGTGGAGATCCCGTCGCGGGATCGGGGTTTGGGCAGCGCGCCCCTTTAGGGCGTGCTTCGGCACCTGGCGTCTGGCCCCGGCCTGGGGGGCACCCATTGGGCCCCGTCTTAAAACAGGGGGGGGACCAAGGAGTTGAATGTGTGGAGTAAGGCGTGGAAAACCCCGCAAGGGCAAGGAAGTGATTGGGGACCCCCTAGTGGGGTGCCCGCCGCCCGACCTTGATTTCTGAGAAGGGTTCGGTGGGGGAGCTGCCTGTGGGCCCCAAAAAGATGGGAACTATGCCTGAGGGGGCGAAGCCAGGGAAATTGGTGGGGCCCGCCCGATATGACGTTGAAAATGGGTTGTCTGATTTGGGGTATGGGGCGAAAGACTAATAAACCCGTCTAGTAGTGGTTCCCTCCAAATTTTCCCCTCAGGATAGCTGGACCCGGGGGTGCGAGTTCTATCGGGGTAAAGCAAAAATGATTAGAGGATCGGGGGGGAAACCCCCTCGACTATTCTAAAACTTTAAATAGGTAGGACGGGCGGTGCTTCGTTGACCCGTTTCCCACGGAATGAGAGCCCCAAGGGGGCCCATTTTTGGTAAGCAGAACTGGGGATGCGGGTTTGAACGGAAAGACCGGGTTACGGTGCCAAATGCGCGCTAACCTAAAAACCCAAAGGGGTTGGTCGATTAAACGCGGACGGTGGCAGGGAAAGTCGAAATCCTAAGGGTGTGTAACAACTCCCCTCCCGAATAAACTAGCCCAAAAAATGGATGGCGCTTAAGCGCGCGCCCCAACCCGGCCGTCGGGGGAAGTGCCACCCCCGATGGTAGGGGGGCGGCGGTTTCCCAAAAAACTTGGGCGTGAGTGGGGGGGGAGCGGCCGGGTGGGTTTTGGGGTGAAAAATATTCAATGAGAACTTTGAAGGCGGAAAGAGGGGGAAAAAGGTTCCCTTAAACGGACTTCCCTGGGGTTGTCAAAATCCTAAGGGGGGAGGGGGGGTAGATACGGTTTGCCGAGTTCAAAAGGGGGAATGGGGTTTAAATTTCCCTGAAGGGGGACGTGGCGGTGCGGCAAGTTAGGGTGGGGGAGAGTGGGCGGGGGGGCCTGGGAAGGTTATCTTTCTGTTTAACACCCTGCCCCCCTTGGAAAAGACTCAGCGGAGGGGGGGTCCAGCGGCGGGAAAAAGAGCAGCACGCGGCGGTGTCCGATGCCCCCCCGGCGGCCCTTAAAAACCCGGGGGAAACCGAGTGCCTCCCACGCCCGGGGTACTCAAACGAAATAGGTCCCCAAGGTGAACCCCTCTGGTCGATGGAACAAGTGGGCGGGGGAAGGGGGCCAAAAAGGACCCGTAACCTCGGGAAAAGGTTTGGCTTGAGGGCTGGGCCGGGGGTCCCAGTCCAAAACCCGTCGGCTGCGGCGGATGCTCGAGCTGTTTCCCGGGGGGGAAGGGAGGGGTCCCGCGTCCCGGGCCCGGGGGAGGATGGGAACGGCCTCTTCGGGGCCCTTTCCCGGGCGTCGAACACCCAAACTCAAATGGTACGGAAAAGGGGGAATCCGATTTTTTAAATTAAAAACAAAGATTGCGATGGTCCTCGGATGTAACGAAAATTTGGGTTTTTGCCCGTGCTCTAAATGTAAAAAATGAAAAAATTTAAACCCAAGGCGGGGTAAACGGCGGGAGTAACTATGATTTTAAAGGTACCCAAAATCCCTCGCATCAAATTTAGTGGCGCTAAATGGTTAAACGAATTCCCCATGTCCCTGTTATTCCAGCAAAACCCACACCCAAGGGGGGAACGGGTTTGGCAAAAATCGGGGGGAAAGAAGCCCTGTTGAGTTGATTAGCCCGACTTTTTTGAAATGACTTGAAGGTGGAAAAGGGGGGCCCTTCCCGGGCGAAAAAGTGAAATCCCATACTTTTTAACGTTTTTTTTTCTTATTCCGTGAATGGAAGCGGGGCAAGCCCCTTTTTTTTGGACCCAAGGCTCCCCTCGGGGGGCCCGATCGGGCGGAAGAATTGTCAGGGGGGGGAGTTTGGTGGGCGGCAATTGTTAAAAGATAAGCGGTGTCCTAAGTGAGCTAAACGAGAAAAAAAATCTGTGTGGAACAGAAGGGTAAAAGCTCGTTTGATTTGTTTTCCCTACGAATACGAACCGTGAAAAGGGGGCCCAAACGTCCTTTGCCCTTGGAATTGAAGTGGGGGTGTCAAAAATTTCCAGGGAAAACTGGTTGTGGCCCCAAGCGTTCATAGCGAGTTTTGCTTTTTGACCCTTCGAGTCGGCTCTTCCTTCATTGTGAAGCGGAATTCACCAAGTTTTTGGATTGTTCACCCCCAATGGGGAAACGTGAGGGGGTTTGACCGTGTGAGGGTTATTTTTACCTATGTGACAGTGTGCAATAGTAACAACCTAGCGAGAGGAAACCGTTGTTCGACAATTGGTCATCGCGCTTGGTTGAAAGCCAGTGGCGCAAAGTACGTGCTGGTTATGATGAAGCCTCTAAGTCAAAACCCGGGCTAGAACGAGCGTGTGCCCGCCCCCTGTTTCCCGCCCAGCGGGTAGGGGCCTCGGCCCCAAAGGAGTGTGTTGGCAACCCCGTGGAAGACGAGTGGGGGCCCCCATGAAGTACAATTCCCATAAAGCGGCGGGTAGAATCCTTTGCAGACGACTTAAAACGGACGGGGTATTGTAAGGGGCAGAGGGGCCTTGCTGCCACGATCCATGGATTAGCCCCGGTCGTCAGATTGTCCTCCCCCCCAAAAATTTCCTTTTCAATTTTCCCTTACCTTTTGCCGAGGGGGAACTCCCATATTTTAGAGAAATATGCAACAATTTTAAAAAAAAAATACAAGTATCCTTCTTGCAAAAAGCCAATCAGGCCAGCCTTGGTTCCTTGATCGGGGGCAAAATCAGGCCCTGCCTTGGTGGTTTCGGAAAAACCAAATCAGGCCCAAGCCTTGGTCCGAGAAAAGCAAAATCAGGCCACCCTTTGGGGCCCCGTCGGAAAAAGCCCAAAACAGGGGAAAAACCTTGGGGCCTTGATGGAAAAGCCAAATCAGGCGCCTTGGGGCCTTGATGGAAAAACAAAAACAGGGCCCGCCTTGGTGCCTTGATGTGAAGCAAACAGGCCATGCCGGTTTCCTTTTGGGCAACCAAAACAGGCCAGCCTTGGTGCCTTGTCGGCCCCAAACCCAAAAAGGCCAGCCTTGGTGCCTTGATCTGAAACCAAAAACGGGCCCTGCCTTGGTGCCTTGATCGTGCCAAGCCAAAAAGGCCATGCCTTGGTGCCTTTGATGTTTCCAAACCAAAAAAAGGCCATGCCTTGGTGCCTTGGTCGGAGAAGCCAAAAGTTTGCCATGTCCGTTTGGTTGGGTTTCCAAAAATTATGATAGTGGAAAAAAAAAAATGTTTTTTTTCCCGTCACTTAGTTTTTGTTATAAGGTATTATAGGGGGGACCATGGGGTCTGTTCCCCCCCCTGTGGCGAAGGAAGCCATGGCCATGGATGCTGAGGTCTAAGTGCTTTGGGGTCGCTGCAGCAAGCCCGCCGCGTGCCCTTGCCCAGATTCCCGTCCCCTCCCTCCCGGCCCAAAGGGGACCGCGTTGCCCGTCCCCTTTTCGTCGCCCCCCCTTTCTGCCCCCCGGGGTTGGTTTTCCCTCAGTTGGCCGGAATCTATGCATGGCTTGGGGTTTATCAGCAAGTTTCCCGGAAAAAGAAATAGTTTGCTCGGGTCATCATGGGTGAAGGCCATCCCCTCGCCGACCCCGGAAAACCCAAAAATTTTGCCCGGATCTCCTTACATGTTTAGGAGACCACGCAAAGTTTTCATCCAAAAGGGTGTTTGGGGCGGGTACGAACTTTCATGCCTCAAAAGCCCTCCCGACAGTCCAACCCGGGCCCGGTTAAAAAACCCGCCCGAAAAAAACCCAAAAAATTTCCGCCCGGATCCTCCCAAAACATGTTCACGGAGCACACGCAAAAATTTCGTCCAAAAAAGGAGTCCCTTTGAGCCGGTTTCCAAATTCATGCCCCAAAAGCCCCCCGACCCGTCCCAAACCCCCGGGCCGGTAAAATCCCCACCCCCCAAAAAAGGATTTTTCCCGCCCCGGGTCCTCCTAAAAATGTTCCGGAGCACCACGCAAAATTTCGTTTTAAAAGGAGTCCGTTTGAGCCCGGTTTCCAAAAATTTTGGGCCGAACCGTCGCGAAAAGTCAAAACCCGGCCCCCCGGGGGCCCCCCCACCCCGACAGAATTTTTCGGGATGGATCCCCCTAAAATTGTCCCAAAGGGGCCATGCAAAAATTTCGTCCAACGGAGTCCGTTTGCTTGGGGTTTTTAAAAAAATTTTTGATAGATGGAAAAACCAAAGTTTCTTCCCGTCACTTGCTTTTTTTTTATAAGGTATTAAGGGGGACCATTGGGTCTGCTCCCCCCCACCCGTGGGGCCCACCCAACCCTAGGCCTGGTAATAAGGTAGGCGTCCCCCTTGCATACCAAGCCACACCGTGCCGTTGCCCAGACGTCCCCCGTTGCCGTAAACGTGCCCCGTCCTGACCGTTCCTATGCCATGGCCGGTTTCACCGTGCCCTGGCTTCCCAGTAGTGCCATGGCTTGGTTTACCGTGCCCTGGCGAGTAACTCGTGCCTGATCGGCCCTCATTGCCCCCCCAAAGGGGCCCCCTCCCCTGATCGTCGCCGTTCCTGTGCCTGGCCCCGGTTTCTCGGCCATGGCTTCCAGTACCTGTGCCATGGCTTTGGGTTTTACCGTGCCAGGCATGTGATCGGCCCTCGTTGCCCGCAAGCGTTTTCCCGTCCCCCTGATCGGTAGCCGTTCTCGTGCCTTTTGGGTTGGTTTCACCGTGCCATGGCTTCGGTACCTCGTGCCATGGCTTGGGGTGGTTCAACCCGTTTTTTTTCATGGGCTTGGTACCCGGCCTTGGGTTGGTTTCACCGGCTGGCGAGTACCCCGTGCCTTGGCTTGTTTCACCGTGCCATGGGAGTACCTCGTGCCTTGGCTTGGTTTCACCCTGCCATGGCTTCGAGTACTGTGCCATGGTTGGTTTACCGTGAGGCTTCAAATACCTCGTGCCCTGGGTTGGTTTTACCGTGCCATGGTTTGGGGTACCCCGTACCCTGGCTTGGTTTACCGTGTTGGCGGTACCCCGTGCCCTTCTTGGTTTCACCGAGCATGGCCCAGTACCCCGTGCCTTGGTTGGTTTCACGTGATGGCCCAGTTTTCCCGGCCTTTGGTTGGTTCACCCCTTGCCCTGGCTTCGATACCTCGTGCCCTGGCTTGGTTTCACCGTTGGCCCAATGGCCCCTTTTGGGTTTTTCCCTCCTGGTTTGAGTACCCCGTGCCTGGCTTGGTTTCACCTTTTCCCCGGCGAGTACCCCGTGCCTTGGCTTGGTTTTCACCCGGCATGGCCGATTTTCTCTTGCCTTGGCTTGGTTTCCGTGCATGGTTCGAGTACCTCTGCCATGGTTTGGGTTTCACCGGCCTGGCTTCGAACTCGTGCCTGGCTTGGTGACCCCTCCCAGGGCATCGGTCCCTCGTGCCTGGTTGGTGACACCGTGCCAGGCACCCAGTACTGGGCCCCAGGGGCTTGGTTTCACCGTGCATGGCCGGTACTCGTCCCTTTGGTTGGTTTCACCTTGAGGGCCGAGTACCCGTGTTTGGCTTTTTTTTCCGTGCCATGGCCGAGAATCGTCCCCTTGGTTTGGTTTGTGTGCCATGGTTCGAGCCCTCGTCCCAGGGCTTGGTTTTCTTTTCCCATCCCGAGTCCCTTTGTCCCAGGGTTGGTTTTGCTCCCAGGCCGAGAAAATCGTCCCTTGGGCTTGGTTTCACCGTGCATGGGGTACCTGTCCCTTGGTTTGGGTTTTCCCCTTTGCCAGGGCATCGATTTTACCTGGCCCATGGTTTGGGTTTCACCTTTCCCAGGGCCGGTCCCTCGTGCCTTGGCTTGGTTTCCCAAGCAGGGCCATTTACCTGTCCCTTGGTTTGGGGTTTTCCCCGTGCCGGGGCGAGAAACTCGTGCCTTGGGGTTTCCGTGCTTGGCTTGGTTACACGTCCAGGGCATCGAGTACCTCGTCCCCCATGGCTTGGTTTCACCGTGCCATGATCGAGTCCCTGTCCCAGGGTTGGTTTCTGCGTTGCCGGGCCCGGAAACTGTGCCTTGGTTGGTTTCCCCGTTGCCTGGCGGTACCTGTCCTTGGTTTGGTTTCACCGTCCCTTGGCTAGTTGTGACGTGTCGGGTTTTTTCCCCGTGCTTCGGCTAGATGGCCCCTATCTCAAAAATTATGATAGATGAAAATTTAAATGTTTCTCCTGTATTTGTTTTTTGTTTTTAAGGTATATTAGGGGGGTGTAGTGTGTTCCCAAGGGGCCCAAATGGTCGGGTCATTTTGTAGTCGGTCGGGGGGGGGGGACAGTTGTAGCGGCGGAATCGTTGTTGTGGTTGGAATGGGTTTTGTTTTTGGTCGGAATGGTTGTTGTCGGTGGATCGGGTCGGTTGCCTGTTGGTCGGAATGGATTTGTACCTATTTTTGGTTTTGGAGCCCGGTTCCCTGTTGATCTATTCCTTATTTTGGTTCGACGTTGATCCCCGTATCCATTGTAGAAAGATTTGGTGATGTAGGCAGTACCCCCGGTATGGGGGGGTTCGATGGTGGGTTCGAGATTTGTTACTTCGATGTTCGGGTTTGGGGGTTTGTTTTGGTTTTGGTGGCTTGCTTGACTTTTGGTTGGGGGGTTGCTATAGTTGGGCGGCTTTGGGGATGTCGCCCGGGGAGGTGCATGAGTGGTGATTGGTTTGTTAGCGTGGATGGTGTTTGCTTGGCCCCAACGTTAGCTGAACCTCTTCTTTTTGGTAAAGATTGTTTTGTTTTGAGCATATTGTGGGTTTTGTGTTGCATTACCTGTTGTGGTAAGTGGGGTTTACGATTTAACATTTTATCAGCGTGTTCATGCGGCGGGGGAAAAAAAAGGGAAGGGTCTTTGTGATCCCCCCAAGTGTTGTGTTTGAAAATGATGTGGCTTGAAGCATCGTTTGGTCTTTGCATCGGAACTTATGGGGCTTGGGTTTATAAGATTTCATATGCCTTTTTAAAGCGTTCTGTTTCCCCAAAACTTTTTGCTCCCCATGTTCGGTTGTCCTTTCTGGTGGGCTACGTCGAAGGGAATGCTCTGGTTTGACCCTGCCAGTGTCATATGTTGTCTCAAAGTTTAAGCCTTGATGTGTAAGTATAAAACAAATTGGGGAGTGAAACTGGAATGGCTCATTAAATCGTTATAGTTTTTTTGAGGGTCCCTGCTACTCGGATAACCGTAGTAATTTTAGAGCTAATACGTGCAAAAACCCGACTTCGGGAAAAGGGATGCATTTATTAAAATAAAAGGTCGCGGGGGGCTCCCCCCGTTGCTGCGATGATTCTGTAACTGAGGTCGCAGGGCCCCCGGGGGCGAGCATCATTCAAATTTTGCCCTATCAAATTTCGATGGTGGATAGTGGCCCCCACTTTGGGGGTGACGGGGGACGGGAATTTGGGTTCGATTCCGGAGAGGGCCTGGAAACGGCTACCACATCCAAGGAAAGGAAACAGGCGCGCAAATTCCCATCCCGACACGGGGAGGTAGTGACAAAAAAAAAAATACCGGGGGGCAAACGGTTGGTAATTGGGAAAGAGTAAAACAAATCCCAAGGGGACCTTTTGGGGGGCAAATTGGGTGCCGAGCCCCCGGGTAATTCCGCTCCAATAGCGATTTTAAGTTTTGCAGTTAAAAAGCTGTGTTGGATTTGGGTTGGGTCGGCCGGTCCGCCCTTAGGTGTGACCCGGTTTTCTGTTTCTGCGGCGATGCGTCCTGGCCTTAATTTGGCCCGGGTCGTGCCTCGGCGTGTTACTTTTAAGAAATTAGAGTGCTCAAAGCAAGCCCAGTTGTATACTTAGCATGGATAACATCATAGGATTTTGGTCTATTCGTTGGCCTTCGGGTGGAGTAATGATTAACAGGGACGTGGGGATTCGTATTTATAGTCAGAGGTGAATTCTTGGATTTATGAAAGCAACAACTGCGAAGCATTTGCCAAGGGTGTTTTCATTAATCAAAAACGAAAAATTGGGGGCTCGAAGGGGACAGAAACCCTCTAGTTAACCCTAAACGATGCCCAAGGGTCGCGGATGTTGCTTTTAGGACTCCCCTGGACTTTTGAGAAATCAAAATTTTTGGGTTCCGGGGGGGGAGTATGGTCGCAAAGGGTGAAATTAAAGGAATTTACGGAGGGCACCCCCAGGAGTGGGTGCGGCTTAAATTTTTCTCAAACGGGGAAAATTACCAGGTCAGACATAGTAAGGATTGAAGACTGAGAGTCTTTTTTGATTTATGGGTGGTGGTGCTGGCGTTCTTAGTTGGTGGACGATTTGTTGGTAATTTGTTACGAAGAGACCTCAGCTGTAATGCTAGTGGGGGTATCCCCCACGGCCCGCTTCTTAGAGGGATATGGCCTTTTAGGCCCCGGAAGTTTGAGGCAATAACAGGTTGTGTTTCCTTTGGTGTTCTGGGCCGCCGCGCTACACTGATGTTTCCAAGGTTATAGCCCTTTGGCGACAGGCCCGGGAAAAAATCTTTGAAATTTATCGTGATGGGGATGACATTGCAATTGTTGGTCTTAAAAAGGGAAATTCCCAGTAAGGGAGTATCAGCTCGGTTGAACGTCCTGCCTTTGTACACACCGCCGTGTCCCACCCATTGAATGGTCCCGGGGAAGGTTTGGATGCGGCGACGTGGGGGGTTCGCCGCCGGCGGACGTGCGAGAATTCCATGAAAATTATCATTTTTAGGAAGGAGAAGTCGTAACAAGGGTTTGTAGGTGAATGCGGAAGGATCATTGTCGAAGCCTGCCCGCAGAAAGACCCCTGAACTGTAATCACAATCGGGTTTGGGATATGGTGGGCCTGCCCCGCGTGCTTGCTGATGGTTAAAAATGCCATATAGGGATGGTGGTGTTTTGTGGGCACAAAAACAAAACCCCCGGGCCCGGGCATGTCCCAAGGAAACAAAATCAAGAAGGGGTTGCGTCTCGTGTTGCCCCGTTTTTCGGTGTGCAGCGGGGGGACCTCTTTAAACCCCTAAACGACTTCGGCAACGGATTTCGGCTCACGCATCGATGAAGAACGTAGCAAAATGCGATACTTGGTTGAATTGAGATCCTTAAACCAGGTTTTTTTGAAGCAAGTTGCGCCCGAAGCCTTTCGGCCGAGGGCCGTTCCCGGGCGTCACGATGCGTCCCCCGACCATCCCCCCCCATAGGGACGTTGGTCTGGGACGGAGAGGGTCTCCGTGCCAAGGGTGGGTTTGGCCTAAAAAGGAGCCCCCTTTGGCGGGACGACGTAGTGGTGGTTTTTTAAGGGCCCCTTCGTACGAGTGTGCTGATGCTGAGAGTTGTGCAAAAGCCCCTAATGTGTTGTCTTACGACGATGCTTGCCCGCGCCCCCGGTCAGGGGGACTACCGGGGTTTTAAGAAAACAAAAAGGGGAGGAAAGAACTTAAAAGGGACCCCTGAAAAGGCGGGGCGAAGGGAATACCCCAGTTGAAATGGGCGGCCTCGGTTCAAATTGTAGTCTGGGGAAGGTCCTCGCGGCGGACCGGGCCCAGTCCCTGGAAGGGGGGCCAGAGGGGTGAGACCCCCGTCGTGCCCGGACCCTGTCGCAACGAGGCGTGTCTGCGAGTGGGGTTGTTTGGGGAAATGCAGCCCCATAGGGCGGTTAAATTTCCCGTCCAAGGTAAATACGGCGTGAGCCGATAGCAAAAAAGTCCCGCGAGGGAAAGTGAAAAGGATTTTGAAAAGAGAGAAAAAGAGTGCTTGAAATTGTCGGGAGGGAAGCGGGGGGGGCGGGCGATGGTCCCGGTCGGATGGGGAAAACGGCGGAGCGGCCCGCCGATGACTGGGGCGTGGCCCGGGGTGGGATTGGGCGGCGGCCAAAGCCGGGGCTGTTTGATACCCTGGGAGTCCCGTCCGGTCGCGGGTTGGGGCCCGCGCGCGCCGTTACGGGTGCTTGGCCCTGCGCGTCCTGGCCCCGGCCTGCGGGCACCCATTCGGCCCGTCTTGAAACACGGCCCAAGGGGTGCGTGTCAAATTTTTTCATTTAACGGGTGAGAAAACCCCGAAGGGCAAGGAAGTATTGGGGGGATCCCTAGTGGGGTGCACGCCGACCGACTTGACTTCTGAGAAGGGTTCGAGTGGGTGAGCATCCCGTGGGGGCCCCGAAAGTGGGAATATCCCTGGCGGGGCGAACCCGGGGAAAAAAAAACTTGGTGGGGGCCCCGCAGCGATTGAGTGAAAATTTTCGTCGATTGGGTATGGGGGCAAAAGACTAAATCAAACCCGTTTTAGTAGGGGTTTTCCCCCGAAGTTTCTCAGGATGCTGGAGCCGGGTGCGGTTTATGGGTTTTTTTTAAAGCGAATGATTGAGGCATCGGGGGCCAACGCCCTCGACCCATTCTCAAACTTTTTAAAAAGGTTTTGGCGGGCGGCTGTTCGTTTAAAACGTGCCACGGAATCGGAGTCCAAGTGGGCCAATTTTTTGGGAAGCGAACTGGCGATGGGAGAACCGGAAACGGGTTTCGGTGCCAAAAATGCGCGCAACCCGAACCACAAAAAGGGTGTTTGGGGATTAAGCAGAGGACGGTGGTATGGAAGTCGAAATCCCCTAAGGGTGTGTAACAAAACACCTGCCGAATCAACTAGCCCGAAAAAAGGTGGCGCTTTGCGCGCGACCCACACCCGGCGTCGGGGCAAGTGCCAGGCCCCCATGAGTAGGAGGGCGGGGTCGCTGCAAAATTGGGCGGAGCCCGGGCGGAGCGGCGTCGGTGCGGATTTGGTGGGTAGTAGCAAATATTAAATGAGAATTTGAAGGCCCAAGAGGGGAAGGTTCATGTGAACGGCATTGACATGGGTTGGGCGTCCTAAGAGACGGGGGGAAACCTAGATAGGCGTTTCGCGCAGTTCGAAAGGGAATGGGTTTAAAATTTAAAACGGGGAGTGGCGGTGACGGCAACGTTAGGGGTCGGAGCGTCGGCGGGGGTCGGGAAGAGTTATTTTTCTGTTTAACAGCTGCCCCCCCGGAAAACGACGTCGGAGGTAGGGCCCAGCGGCTGGAAGGCCCCGCAGTCGCCGGTGTCCGATGCCCCCCCGGGGCCTTAAAAACCCGGGGAGGCCCGAATGCCCCCACCCCCGGTCGATCAAAAAACCGCATCAGGTCTCCAAGGTGAACACCCTTGGGCATGGAACAATGTAGGAAGGGAAGTCGGAAAAAAAGGACCCGAAAAACCCGGGAAAAAGGATTGGTTGGGGGTGGGGGGGGGCCCCCAGTCCCAAACCCCGTGGCTTTTCGGCGGATGTGAGTGCTTCCGCGGGGGGGAGGAGGGGGTCGGGTCCCGGGCCCGGGGGACGGATGGGAACGGCCTTTTGGGGGCTTCCCGGGCGTCCCGAAAACCCAACTCAGAATGGTACGGAAAAGGGGGGAATCGTTTTTAAATTTAAAAAAAAAGATTGCGAGGCCCCTGCGGATGCTAAGCAATGTGATTTTGCCCAGTGTTTTGGAAGGGTCAAGTGAAGAAATTCAACAAGGGGGTAAAAAGGGGGAGTAAACTATGACTCTTTAAGGTAGCCAAATGTCGTCATCTAATTAGTGCGCGCATAAATGGTTTAACGAGTCCCCTGTCCCTGTCTATACCCGCAAAACCACAGCGGGGGAACGGGCTTGGCAGAATCAGGGGGAAAGAAGCCCCTGTTGAGCTTGATCTAGTCGACTTTGTGAAATGACTTGAGAGGTGTAGTTAAGGGGGAGCCTTGGGGGCGAAAGTGAAATACCATTTTTAACGTTATTTTACTTTTTCCCGTGAATCGGAAAAGCGGGGCAATCCCCCTTTTTTTGGACCCAGGCTGCCTCGGGGGGCCGAGGGGGGAAGACATTGTCAGGTGGGGATTTTGGTGGGGCGGCATTGTTTAAAAGAAACGAGGTGTCCTAAGATGGTCAAGGGAAAACGAAATTGTTTTGGAACAGAAGGGTAAAAGCTCGTTTGTTTGATTTCCAGTAATAAAACGTGAAAGCGTGGCCTACGACCCTTTAACTTCGGAATTAAAGTAGAGGTGTCAAAAAAGTTACCCAGGGATAAGGCTTGTGGCGCAAGCGTTCATAGCGGTTGCTTTTTGACCTTCGATGTGGCTTTTATCATTGTGAAGCAAAAATCCCCAAGTGTTGGATTGTTCCCCCCAATGGGAACGGGGGGGGTTTAGCCCGCGTGAGACGGTTAGTTTTCCCCTACTGATGACAGTGTCCAATGAAATTAAACCCTAGTACGGGGGGAAAACCTTTGATTCGCACAATTGGTATCGGTTGGTTGAAAAACCAAATGGCGGAAGCTACCCGGGGGGTGGATTATGAGAAAACCTCTAAGTCAGAATCGGGCTAGAAAACGACGCGGGTGCCGCCGCCTGTTTGCGCCAGAGTAGGGGGCCTCGGCCCCCAAAGGCACGTGTCGTTTGGGCCCAAGCCCGTGGAGGACGGTTGTGGGGGCCATGAAGTACATTCCATCAAGCGGCGGGTAAATCCTTTGCAGACGACTTAAATACGCGACGGGGTATTGAAAGTGGCAGAGTGGCTTGTGCCACGACCCCTGAGTTACCCCTGGTCGCTAGATTCGCCCCCCCCCCAAAAACCTTTCCTTTCAATCTTTCCCTTTAACCCCTTTTTGCGGGCTGAACCCCCTACTTAGGAAATATCGCAAACAACTTTAAAAAAAATAAAGTACCCTTCTTGAAAAGCCAAATGGGCCCATCCCTTGGGTTTCCCTTTGGGGGAAAAGTCGGACCCCAAGCCAAATCGGGCCAACCCTTGATCAGAAAAAGCAAAATCCCCCAAGCTTGGTCCCTTGGTCGGAACAAGCCAAATGGGCCCAAGCCTTGGTCCCTTTGATGTGAAGCAAAATGGGCCTCCCTTTGGTCCCTTGATGGAACAACCCAAATCGGCCAAGCCTTGGTCCCCTTGACGTAAGAAGAAAAAATAGGCATCCCTTTGGGTCCCTTTGATGGAAAAAGGGCCAAATCAGGCCAACCCTTGGTCCCTTTGATGGGAAAACAAGCAAATCGGGCCAACCCTTTGGTCCTTGATGTGAAGCAAAAATAGGCCCATGCCTTGGTGCCTTGTGGAAAAGCAAATGGCCTTTGCTTGGTCCGAGGCCAACCCAAAATGGCCATGTTGGTGCCTTGATGTGAAAAAATCCCATGTTGGGTCCTTTGATCGTGCCAAGAAATGGGGGCCAGGGGCTTGGCCCCGACCGTGAAGAAATAGGGCTTGGGGCCTTTGCTTGGATGTGGCCAAGCCCGCCACCCCCTTTTGGTGTTCCCTCGTGCCAGCCGCGTCCCCCTCCTTTATGTCCCCTTTCTCGCACCGCGGGTTGGTTACCTACCGTTGCGGATCCCCATATGGCTTGGTTTCATCATGAAAGTTTCCCGGGGAAAGAAGTAGTTTGCTCGGGGCATCCTGGTGAAGGGCCCTCCCGATGCAGACCCCGGAAACGAAAAATTTTTTGCCCCATCCTTAAAAAAAAGTTCCCGGAGACCCGCAAAGTTTCATCCAAAAAGGAGTCCCCTTTGGTCCGGTTTTTCGAACTTACATGCTCAAAAACCCTCCGCCCGTCCCAACCCCGGGCCCGGTAAAATCCCGACCCCCAAAACCGAAACTTTCCGCCCCGGGTCCCCTAAAAATGTTACGGAGACCCCGCCAAAATTCGTCCAAAACGGGTCCGTTTGAGCCGGGGGTTTTCCAAATTACATGCCCCAAAAACCCTCCCGACCGTCCAACCCCCGGGCCGGTTTAAAAACCGACCCCCAAAACGGATTTTTCCCGCCCGGATTCTCCCAATAAGTTCAGGAGCACCACGCAAAGTTTCGTTCAAAACGGAGTCCCTTTTTGGGGGTTTCCAAAATTTGGCCGAACCGCGGAAAAGTCCAAGCCGGGGCCCCGGGGGCCCCCCCCCCGACCCCGCCCCCACCGAAAATTTTTGGCATGGTCCTCCCAAATTGTAAAGGGCACCCGCAAAGTTTCGTCCCCAAAAGGAGTCCGTTTTCTTGGGTTTTTCAAAAAAATTTTGTAGATGGAAAAACCCCAAAGTTTCTTCTGTCACTTAGTTTTTGTTCTAAGGGTATATAAGGGGGCCTTTGGGGTTTGCTCCCCCCGACCTGTGGCCGACCAAGCCTAGGCCCGGTGCATAAGGTAGGCTTCCGCCTTGCATACCAAGCCCAAGGTGCCCCTTCCCTAGATCGTCCCCTCGTTCCCCGTAGCTTTTGCCCGCCCCGTGACCCGTTCCTATGCCAGGGCCGGGTTTCCCCGTGCCAGGGCTTCCATTTACTCGTCCCATGGCTTGGTTTCCCCGTGCCATGGGGAGTAATGTCCCTAGATCGGCCCCATTCCCCGCAAGCGTCCCCCGTCCCGTGTCGTCGCTCTTTCCCTGGCCCAGGGCCCCTGGTTTCATCGTCCCATGGCTTCCAGTACCTGTGCATGGCTTGGTTTCCCCGGCCAGGGCATGCCTGATCGGCCCCTGTTGCCCGCAAGCGTCCCCCGCCCCGTATTTTTTTGGGGTTTTGGTTTCCCCTCCGGGTTGGGCCTGGCCCTTTTGGTTTCCCCGTGCCATGGTTTCGAGTACCTCGTGCCTGGCTTGGTTTCCGTGCCAGGTTGGGAAACCTCGTCCCTTGGTTGGTTTCAGAGCGGGCATTATCGTCCCTTGGTTGGTTTCACTTTTGCATGGCCGGTACCTCGTCCCTTGGCTTGGTTTCACGTGCCATGGCTTCGGTACTCGTCCCAGGCTTGGTTTCAGGGGCCAGGGCTTCAAGTACCTCGTCATGGCTTGGTTTAGTGCCAGGGCTTGAGTCCCTGTACCATGGTTTGGGTTTCACCGTGCCTTGGCCCGAGAAATCGTCCCTTGGCTTGGTTTCCCCGAGCATGGCCGAGTCCCTGGCCCTTGGCTTGGTTTCACCGTGTGGCGAGTACCTCGTGCCTTGGTTGGTTTCACCGTGCCTGGTTTCGAGTCCCTCGTGCCATGGCTTGGTTTCAGTGCCATGGCATCCAAGTCCCTGTGCCATGGTTGGGTTTACCTTTTCCCTGGCCGGTCCCCGTGCTTGGTTTGGGTTTTTCACAGCGGGCGAGTACCTCCCCTTTGGTTGGTTTCCCCGGTGGCTTTCGGTCCCGGGCCCTGGTTTGGTTTTCACCGTGCCATGGTTCGGTACCTCGGCAAGGTTGGTCACCGTGCCATGGTCAGTACCTCGTGCCATGGTTGGGTTTTCCCTTTCCATGGCCAGTACCGTGCCTTGGCTTGGTTTTCACCGTGCCAGGGCCCGAGTCCCTGGCCCTTGGTTTGGTTTCACCGGCATTGGGCCCTAGTTTGTCGCAGTCGTGGGGGTTTTTTGCCCGTGCTTCGGCTAGTGGCGTGCCTATCTAAAAAATTATGATAGATGAAAATTTAAATGTTTCACCCTGTCACTTAGTTTTTGTTCAAAAGGTAATATGGGGGGGTGTAGGTGTCTGCAAGGGGCCCCTGGTGGGATCATTTGTAGTCGGTGGGATAGTTGCTTGCCTTTTGGGGGTGGAAATTTCTTTGTTGCGGTTTGGGAATGGGTTGCTTTTTGGGTCGAATGGTTTGTTGCGGTTTGGAAAACGGGTCGGTTGCTGTTGGTGGGAAATCGGATTTGTACCTTTATTTTTCTGGAATTGGGAGACCGGTTCCCGTTGATCCTTTTCCCTTATGTTGGTTGCGCATGATCCCCGTTCCATATGTGAAAGTTTGGTGATGTAGGAGTGGGCCGGTCAGGGGGGTTTTCGTGGGGGTTCGAGATTTGTTATTCGATGTTCGGTGCATTCTGGGGGTGTTTTGGTTTTGGTGGTTGCTTGACCTTTTGGTTGGGTGGGTTGTACTAGTTGGGCGGCTTTGGGGAAATGTGCCCGGGGAGGTGCAGAGTGGTGTTGGTTTGTTAGGTGGTGGTGTTTGTTTGGCCCCAACGTTAGTGCATCCCTCTTGTTTTGCGTCAAGACTTGTTTTGTTTGAGTATTGTGGGTTTCCTGTGTTGCATCCTAGTTGTGGAAGTGTGGGTTTTTTTTCCGATTTACTTTTATCATGGTCGTTCTGCGGCGGGGGATAAAAAAGGAAGCGGTCTTTGTGTCCACCAAGAGTTGTTTTTGCAAAATGAGTGGCCTGAAGATGTTTGGTCTTTGATGGAAAATTGTGTGGGCTTGGGTTTCATAGATTTTCCTATGCCTTGTTAAAGCGTTCTGTTCTCCAAAACGATTGCTCCCATGTTAGGTTGTCCTTTCATGGTGGGCTCGCGAAGAGGAAGTACTGGTTGATCTCCCAGTAGTCATAGTTGTCTAAAGTTAACCCATGATGTGAAAGTATGAACAAATTAGTGTAAAAATGCGAATGGCTATTAAATCAGTTATATTTTGTTTGATGGTATTGTATCGGATAACCCCGTAGTAATTCTAGAGAATAGTGCAAAAAACCCCCGATTTGGAAGGGATGCATTTATTAATAAAGGTCGACGCGGGCTCTCCCCGTTGTGCGATGATTTATGATAACTCGGGATGAGGGCCCTGTGCCGGCCGCATATTAAAATTTTTCCCCCTATCAACTTTCGATGGTAGGATAGTGGCCTACTATGGGGGTGGGGTGACGGAGAATTAGGGTTCGTTCCCGGAGGGGGAGTGAGAAAAGGAACCCACCCAAAGGAAGGAGGGGGCCCCAAATTTCCCCAATCCTGAAGGGGAGGGGGGACAATAAATAAATCCCGGGTCAAACGAGTTGGTAATTGGAATGAGTCAATTAAACCCCTTAACGAGGTTTGGGGAGGGAAGTTGGGCCAGCAGCGCGGTAATTCCGGTCCAATAGGTTTTTTAAGTTGTTGCAGTTAAAAAGTCGTAGTTGGATTTTGGGGTTTGGGTGGCCCGGTCCCCCTTCGGTGTGCACTTTTTATGCCCCTTTGCGGCGATGCGCCCCTGGCCTTAATTGGCGGGTGTGCCTCCGGCGCTGTTATTTGAAGAAATTAGAGTGTCAAAGAACCCTACGCTCTGTATACATTAGCAGGGATAACATCATGGATTTGGTCTATTACGTTTGGGCCTTTTGGGTCGGAGTAATGATAACAGGGAAATCGGGGGGTTGTATTTCATAGTAAGGTGAAATTCTTGGATTATGAAAGCGAACAATCGAAACCCTTTTCCAGGATGTTTTATTTTAAACAAAAACGAAAATTTTGGGGGTCGAAGGATCAGATCGTCCCAGTCTCAATTCCCCCCGAATTTTTCCCTCAGGTTTGCTGGACCCCGGGGGCAGTTTATGGGTTTAAAGCAAAGGGTTAAAGGGGGCTTTTGGGGGGAACCCCGCCCCATTCTAAAAATTTTAAAAAAGGGTTTGGGAGGGGCGGGGTGCTTCGTTGGGGTGAGGGGAAACGGAGCCCCCCGTGGGCTTTTTTTGGTAAGCGGGAACTGGGATGCGGGATCCCCCGGAAAGGGGGGGTTAAAGGGGCCAAATGGCGAACCCCAAAACCCCCAAAAAAAGGGGGTTGGTAAATTAAGCAGCAGGCGGTGGTATGGAAGTGAAATCCCTAAAGGGTGGAAAACCCCCTTTGGCCCAAACAAATCCCCCAAAAGGGAAATGGCGGCTTGGCGCGCCCTACACCGGCGTGGGGCAAGTGGGCCCGATGGTAGGAGGGCGGGGGGGGTAAAAAATTGGGGGCTTTGACCCGGGGCGGAGGGGCCCGTGGGGTTTTTCTTGGGGTGTAAAAAATTTTTTCAAACAACTTTAAAAAAAAATAAGTATCCTTTTGCAAAGAAAAAGGGCCCATGCCTTGGTTCCTTAGTGGGACAACCCAAAAATGGGCCAGGGGGCCCCCCCTTTGGGTTTGGTCCAACCCAAAATAGGCAAGCTTGGGGTTTACGAAAAGAAAAATGGGCCCACCCTTGGTCCCTTGGGAAAAAGCAAATCAGGAAAAGCTTGGGTGCCTTGTGTAAAAAGCAAAATCGGCCTTGGGGGCTTGAGGGTCCCCCTTTTGGGATGGAAAAAGAAAATTTGGCCCAAATTGGTGCCTTGATTAAGAAAAAAAACCAGGCCATCCCTTGGTGCTTGATCGGAACCCAAATAGGCCAGTTGGTCCTTGATCGGCAACCCAAAAATCAGGCCAGGCCTTTGGGCCTTTGATGTAAGCCAAATCGGGCCATGCCTTGGTGCTTTGATCGTGCAAGCCAAAACGCCATCCCTTGGTGCCTTGATCGTGCCAACCCAAAATCAGGCACCCTTTGGGTGTTGTCGGGGCCAAGGGGCCAAATGGCCATCCCTTTGGGGCGGTCGGAGCAACCCAAAGTTTCCCCATGTCCTTTTGGTTTGGGGTTTTCCCAAAAATTATGATAGTGGAAAAAAAATGTTTTTTCCTGTAAATTCTTTTGTTATAAGGTATTATAGGGGGGACCAGGGGGTCTTTTCCCCCCCCGCCCTGTGGCAAAGGGAAAAGCCATGGGCCCATGGCTGTGAGGTCTAAGTCGCTCATTGGATCGCCTAGCATGCCAACCCCCGCACGCGTCCCCGTTGCTAGTTTCCCCCTGTCGCCAGCCCCTTTGCCCGTCCTTGAAATCCCGTCGACCCCCATTTCTCACGCGGCTTGGTTCCTACCTTTGGGCCCGAGAATCTCATGCATGGTTGGTTTCTCATGAAAAGTTTCCCCGAAAACGAAGTACGTTTGCTCGGGTCATACATGGCTCGAAGGCCATCCCGATACGCACGCCCTCGGAAACCGAAGTTTTGCCCGGATCTCCTAATAATTTTCCGGAGCCCCCGCAAAGTTTCTCCAAAACGGAGCCCTTTTGGGTCGGGTATCGAACTTACATCCCTAAAAACCTTTTCCCGACCGCCAACCCCGGCCCGGTAAACCCCGACCAAAAACCCGAAATTTTCCCCCCGGATCCCCCTAAATAATGTTCACGGGCACCACGCAAAGTTTGTAAAAACGGAGTCCTTTTTGAGCGGTTTCAATTTACATCCCTAAAAAAGGTTTTCCCCGCCGCCCAAAACCCGGGGCCCCGGTAAAACCCGGACCCCGAAAACCGGATTTTCCCTCCCGGGATCCTCTAAACAGTTCAGGAGCACCCGAAAGTTTGTTTTAAAAAGGAGTCCCTTTTAGCGGTTTCAAAAAATTTGGTCGAACGTCGCGAAAAAACCAACGCCGGCCCCCCGGGGGCCCCCCGACCCCCAACCCAAATTTTTGGATGGATTCCCAACATTGTCCAAAGGGCAATGCAAAATTTGTCCCCAAAAGGGTGTTTCTTGGGTTTTCAAAAAATTTGTAGATGGAAAAAAAACCAAAGTTTCTTCCCGTCACTTGTTTTTGTTTTTAAAAGGGGAAATAAGGGGGACCTTTGGGGCTGCTCCCCCCCGACTTGGCGACCAAGCCATAGGCCCCCGGTAGCATAAGGAGGAGTCCGCCTTGCATACCAAGGCCACCCGTGCCGTTGTAGAGTCCCCCGTTGCCCGTAAGCGTGCCCCCTCCCGGACCCGGGTTTATGCCCTGGCTGGTTTAGTGCTGGCTTCCCGTACCTCGGCCCTGGCTTTGGGTTTACCCTGCCTGGGAGTAACTCGTGCTAGATCGGCCCCCCATTGCCGCAAGCGTGCCCCCCCCCGGTCGTGCCGTTCCCCCGTGCCATGGCTGGTTTCATCGTGCCCGGCTTCCAGTACCCCGTGCCTGGCTTGGTTTCACCGGGGCCCTGGCATGCCTAGATCGGCCTCGTTGCCCCCAAAAAGTGCCCGTCCCCCTGTCGTAGCCTTCATCGTGCCTTGCTTTGGGTTTTACCCTGCCATGGCTTCGATACCTGTGCCCTGGGTTGGTTTCCCGTGCCCTGGCTTCGATCCTTGCCTGCTTGGGTTTTACCGGCCCTGGGCCGGTACCTCGTGCCCTTTGGGTTGGTTTCACCGGGAGGGGGTACCGTGCCTTGGCTTGGTTTTACGTGCATGGCCCAGTACCCCGTGCCTTTGGTTTGGGTTTTACGTGCCAGGTTGGGTGGGGGGGGGCTTTAGATGTGCCTGGGGTTGGTTTACCGTTTCCATGGGTTTTAGTACCCCTTTCCATGGTTGGTTTACGTTCCTTGGGCCGGGTACCTGGGCCCTTTGGTTGGTTTCACCGGCAAAGAGTACCCCGTGCCTTGCTGGTTTTACCCCTGCATGGGGCCCGAGTACTGTGCCTTGGCTTGGTTTCACCCTTGGGGCCATGGGCTTCGATACCCGTGCCGGCTTGGTTTCCCGTGCCCTGGTCAGTTTCCTCGTGCCATGGGTTGGTTTTACCGTGATGGGGTTTTAGGTTTCCCGTGCCCTGGGTTGGTTTTTACGTTTCCTCGGCCGAGTACTGTGCCTTGGCTTTGGGTTTTCCCCGGGATGGCCGAGTATTTTTGCCCTTTGGGTTGGTTTCACCCTGCATGGCTTCGAGTCCTCGTCCTGGCTTGGTTTCACCGTGCCATGGCTTCGGTACCTGTGCCCTGGGTTGGTGAACCCTGCCATGGCATCGAGTACTGTGCTGGGTTGGTGACCGTGCCCTGGATCCAGTACCTGTGCCATGGTTGGGGTTTACCTGCCCTGGGGCCCAGACCTGTTTTGGTTGGTTTTACTTGATGGCCCTACTGTGTTTGGTTGGTTTTACGGTGCCTGGGAGTAACTGTGCCTTGGCTTTGGGTTTTTCCCTGCCAGGTTTGGGGTACTGTGCCATGGGTTTTTTGGTGCCTGGCCCAGTACTGTGCCATGGTTGGTTTTTTGGGGCCATGGCGAGAATCGTGCCCTTTGGTTGGTTTCACCCTGCATGGCCCGGGACCCGTGCCTTGGTTTGGGTTTTACCGTTTTATGGCATCGGACCGTGCCCTGGTTTGGGTTTACGTGCCCTGGCCGAGTACCCCGTGCCTTTGGTTTGGTTTTACCAAGAGGCCCAGTACTCGTGCTTGGCTTGGGTTTACCGTCCCTGGCCCAGTAACTCGTGCCTTGGGGTTTGGGTTTTCCCCTGCTTGGCTTGGTTACACCCTGCCATGGCATCGAGTACCCCGTGCCCTGGTTGGTTTCACGGGCCCTGGCAGAGTACCCCGTGCCCGGTTGGTTTTGGTTTGGCCCTGGGGGGTAATGTGCTTGGTTGGTTTCCCGTGCATGGCGAGTACTCGTGCCTTGGTTGGTTTACCCGGGATTGGCCTAGTTTCGTCGACGTGTCGGGTTTTTTTTCCCCTGTTGGCAGATGGGGCCTATCTCAAAAAATTTTGATAGTGAAAATTTCAATGTTTCCCTGTCCTTACTTTTTGTTTTTTTAAATATATTAAAAGGGGGGTTTTTAGTGTGTCTGCCCAAAGGGGACACCCGGTCGGGATCAGTGCTAGGGTCGGGATGTTTTAGTGGTGGAAATTTGTTTTCTTTGTCGGTTGGAAGGTTCTTTTTGGTGATCGGTTGCTTTTCGGGGGAATCGGGTCGGTTGCCGTTGGTGGAATGGATTTTTTCTATTTTCTCTGGAAAAAGGAGGGGGGGGGG
>JARYMX010000043.1:0-140062 GCA_030169165.1 Centaurea solstitialis | reverse complement strand
AAACCATGAGAAAAAGTGAGCAAGTATTTCATTTTTGGGCCCTGATATATGTACACCCTTTGGTGCAATTTCCAAGAAAAAATAAAGGTCAAACAATACAAAAGTAGACGTCTTCCCTTTTTTTTGGTAGAAAATGCAAGGTGCAACTTTCAATGTGGAAAAGTCAAAAGTGTTTTGAGCATATAAATTTTTCCAAAAATGTTTTGAAAAGGTAAAATTTTCCAAAAGTATTTTAAAAATACTGACATTTAAATAAATAAAATAATTATTTTTTGAGTTTATTTTTTTTAAATAAGATAACTCTAAAAACAATTAAAATAATTTATCCGTTAAAAAAATTAAAATATGACTTTCTTTTATAATTTTTAATTATTATATTTTTATCATCATAGTTTTTATTTTTTAATTATTATTTTATTTAATTCAAATAATTCAATAAATGATTGGTTAGAAAGTTAAAACATTATAATTTAGATATATTAATTTCAAATAAGTTTATTGTTAATTCTGATATTGAAAAACGTAACATTCAATTTACAATTGCTATAAATAGTGAATCAGATTTTGTATTTTCATTCACAAAAACCATTTCAACATTCCCTCTTTACGATCTCTTGTTTGTTAATGGCTAGTTGGAATGACGATTTTCAGTTTTATAGAGATTTCAACGCTGAGGTACAAGACAGAATATCTCGAGGTGTATGACATTGAAACGTGGCATCAAGTCTATAACTACTTGAACTTCTTTGAGTTGGACACATTTGCACCAAATGAGCATTGGATGGATGTTTTTGAGACAGGGTTATTGATTGCTTCAAGATACAATGTGATACTACATTCGTTAACAACTACAGGTAGTTTGACATTCTTCCCACTTCGATCTAGTCCTCCGCCATGGTATGAACATGTTGCTTTTACAATTGGGTACGTTAATGGTAATCATTTCGTCAAAATATCTTTGGTAGAAGGCCACCCGATTCCTCGTATCATACCAAATTGGTTTCGTTTCAAATATAAGTTTGCAACCGCATGGGCTACTCCGTATAAATAAGTACGAGCAACTATTATCTGGTAATCGCATTGCGAATCTAACTGCGGATCCTACTGCGAATTTTATTTCAGTTGATTGAGTTGTAATTTTCTAGACTTTTGTGATTTAGTTATTGATTTCCGATTAACTTATTTTAATGATCATTTTTGTTAAGTAATTTTATCCTATAGCTTTAAATACTTATTTAAAAAACTCTCTCTCTCTCTCTCTCTCTCTCTTTATATATATATAAACTAAAACAAATGAACTTCCCTCTATAAACTAAAACAATATATATACATACATAACATAAATTTATTAAAATGCTAAAATAGAAAGTTCTTTTGGATGTGGGTTCTTAATAAAAATAAAAATAATTTTATAAAAAGTAAAAAAATAATAGCCAAAAAATAATTTTATAGACAAAAATGTCAAATAACAAAAACTAATAGCATTGATTGTTGTAAAAGTAAAAAAAAAATTCTTGGTAAAAGACTTTTAAGTTGACCTAAAAAGTAGGGGTGTGTGCTTTCAAATTCAAGGGTGTGTAAATAGGGTATGGATTCATACACCACCTCACCCTATAGTAATTATTACCTAATATTTCAAAAAAATATCTAGAAGTTTGAGTCAGCATTTAATTGTTCATTTCTCTCTCTCTCTCTCTCTCTCTTTCTCTCTCTCTTTAATATTATTCTTTTTTTTGTTTCTTTTCCTTTTTATTAAAAATTACTAATAAAAATTAATGTATTATAATTATTATAAAATAAAATTCAAATAAATAAACTAGAAAGACAAATATCTTGTTACTTATAAAAAAATAATATATTGTTTATTATATAAATTTATAAATTTCAATAATGTTTGTTTTAGCATATAATTTGTTTGTATATAATAGAATAAAAAATTTACTTGTAGATGTTGAGTCATAGGTTATATATTATATATATGTATATGTAGGAAAATAAAATAATAAGTTCATAAGCCTGTAACAAAAGTAACACTAGTATACTACCTAGAAAACTGAATATTGTTGGGTAAGAATATATATATATATATATATATATATAATTAAAAAATCATCATTATAAAGGTATCACTGTAACACCCGTTTTCAATATTAAGACCTAACGGGGTGTTAGTCATCTTCCTAACCTGTATTTGTGTAATGTAGGAGTCCAAGGGCTTAAGTTTAAATTTTGGAAGTGCAAGGGAGATTGCAGCAGTTATTGGATATAGGGTTGAGAACCCTTAACTTCTTCAGGAGGCAGTTCCCAGAAAACGTAAAAGAGAGAGAGAGAGAGAGAGAGAGAGAGAGAGAATGTAGCATTTTGGATCTTGGAAGTGCAATTGGAGGCTTGAAGTGGAGTGATTGCATACGCATCAAAGGTATGAACTTTAGTTGTAATTGTTCTTTTGATGCTTGAAGTTAGGAGTAGAATTGCAAAGGGGGTCTTGAATGGAATTGATGATCATTTGATCATCAATTGGAGTGTGATTAATGGAATTAGATGTTTATTCTTGCTAGAAATCGACCTTGGATGTTGTATAACCTTGATTTTGGCTGTTTTGGGTCGAATTGAAGGTTTAGAGTTGAAAACCCCTGGCAGAAGTCGCAACCCGCGGCTTAGGGTGCGTTTGCGGGAGTCCGCGGGTAAGCCGCGGATAGGGACCCACGGGGTGACCCGCCGATACCGCTGCCCCGTTTTTCAAGTTTTCCGAAACGGGCTCGGTTGGGGTTCTTTTACTTGTGGACCCCTAGGGGCTTAGCCATTTCACGTTGGGGAGTCGGGTTTTGGTTTAAGGACCCGTTTTGGGCATTGTTTGATGTGTAAGTGCTTGTGTTATGGTTAGGTTGTACGAGCTGATTGTGGTACTTGTTAGAAGAGCTTAACTACTTGTCTTATCAGGTGAGTACCTCACTTAACTCTTATTGTTATGTGTGTATGGTTATGTTTGCATGTGTGATTATGTGTATGTGTTCCTTCGGGGACTTGGGAGAGTACCTATGGTGGTAGTGATACCCCTAGGGAATTTGGTGAGGCCTGGTACTAGTGTCATATGTCCTTCCTTGATGGTATTGAGATGTTAGGAAGGTTGGAGACTTGAATGTTTATAATTGCTATGTGATGTGATTGTATATGTATGATGGTAAGTGGTTATGTGTGTGCTCACTAAGCTTTATGCTTACCCCGTTGTTGTTTGATCTATTAGTGCCAGGTACGTCCCGGAAGGGAAAGGAGAAAGCTACCGAGTGATGCTCTGGGTGGCAGTTCAGTCATGAGGTTCTTAGAGAATCGTTATGGAAACTATTAAACTCTTTTATTTTAAGCTATAGACCTTGGTTGTGTTTCGTAAACTCTTTTCTCACGTTGTTTGGTATGACCCATGAGTCAAAGTTTCAAACTTTGTTGGTTTTAAATGTTGGTTGGACAAGCTTCCGCTTTTGTATGAATTTAGTTACTTTATGGATAAAGTGATTGTTTTAGAATTTGGGATGTTACAATCACATTTCTGTAAAAAAATTGTAAAAATTATTATTATTAGATTTTTAATTTATATATTTTTAATATAATATTTATCTTAAATAAATAAATGATTTTTTAATGTAGTCAAAATTAGTTTACAATGTAATTAATTTTTTTTTGAACGGCAAAAGAGGAAACAGAAGGGAGCTTCGGCTCGGCCATCACCCCCAAACAGTCACCCCATACTTTTATTAAATAAAGAAAACTAGCGAGAAGCTAGTCCAAACGTACAAGAAACAACTTAACAAAAGGAGAAGCTAGGGCAAGAACACCACAAAGACCACAATAAAAATTTACAATTAGCCCTATATTTCATCCAAGAGAATAAGGTGGCTTGAAATTCGTCTTTCACCATTGAAGCTGAAAATTTTACTCCTTTGAAGATTAAGTTATTCCTCGCTTTCCAAATAAACCAAACCAATCCTCCAACCGCCGCTTCCAAGAATTTTCTCGATTTTAAAGATTTACCACATTCGAGGATCTTGAAGAGAAACTGATTAAAAGAAGCCTGTTGTCCAACATTAATCAAACACCAATCAAAAAACCATCTCCACAAATCTTTCACCGCCGAACACGAATGAAAGAGGTGCTCAACCGTTTCTTCTTCTGATTCACAAAGTGGGCAAAAAGTTGAAAATGTGTTAATCCCTCTCTTATTTAAATTAACTCTAGTTGGGATTCTATTTGACAATAGCCTCCAGATGAAACAATTAACTCTTGGAGGCAGCCAATTGTTCCAAAAACAACGGTATTCCGCAGGGGGACACGATAGACCGTCAATAATACCTCTTAGCGAACTCACCGTATAATCTCCACTAGGGTCACCTTCCCAACTCCATTTATCATCGCCTTCCATTAACACAACATTTTTCAGCATATGCTCTAGTTCCTCGACTGTATCCGATAACCTTTCAGCATCGCTATTGTTCGACCATGACCATGTCCACGCTGCTGTTTCGTTGGTAGAATGCGAGAATCTCATAGCGATTGAACATGATTTATCACGTTCCAAATCAAATAACTCCGGGAATAAAAACTTAAGAGCGAAGTTACCAATCCAACGGTCAGACCAGAATTTGGTCTCGATACCATTTCTAATTTCACGAGAGAAAAAATCATCCAGGTTAAGATTTATGGAGGATAATGAAGAACCTTTTTTGACGATGTTTAGCCACGTACCCGCACATCTTGGTTTCGCCAATACACTTGACTCGCATCCGGATAAGCCATGAGTTGCTTTAATTACCTTGGTCCATAAAGCATCACCACAAGTTCTGAACCTCCATATCCACTTTATTAGCAACGCAATATTGGCCGGTTTTAGGGAGCCAATGCCAAGCCCACCAAGTTGCTTTGGTGCTGTTGTTTTTGTCCAATCTACCCAACAAATTTTCGATTTCCCGGAGCTTGAAACCCCCCATATAAACCTTCTTCTCAATTTGTCAATTGCATCAATTATATTCTGAGGAGCCCTATAAAGAGACATGTAATAAAGGGGGATGCTACCCAAAACTGATTTGCACAAAGTGACTCTTCCCCCAAAAGACAAATTTTTTGCTTTCCACATTTATTTTAATATAATATTTATTTTAAGATAAATAAATAAATAAATGATTTTTTAATGTAGTCAAAAGTAGGTTACAATATAATTAATTGTTAGAGTAAGAAAACATAGAAGTTAAAGAAAAAAGTTAAACATTAATTAAATAAAGTCAAAAAGAAACATTTAATATGTAGTAATTTTAGAGTTATATAGAATAGGGTATTGTAGAATGAGGTGTCTCTTTCAATGATATTGTTTCAAAATTCTAGGTAACTTTTGTCATAAATGAGTTAACCGTATTGGTAAAGATCAACAATTTTCAAACTTCTATGTAGCTTTTGACTTTTATTATAGGTATAGAGGGGTGTCAGTAACAACACCTACATAGGTAGGTGGTGTAGGTTAAAAGTCAAACTTAAAAAAAAAGACAAAAATAGGTTACTTTATTGAAAAGATAAACTTGGAAATGGATAATGCAGATAACTTTTTTTTGAAAATATAAATTCCAAAAAGGTTATTGGAATTAAAATTTTAGTTTTTAAAATTGATAGTTGGTGATGGCTTGAAAACACGAAAATATGGTTGAAAAAAGAAATTTACCTTTTCAAAATAAAAGTAATGGGTGATGGCTATTGACATGGGCGGTGGCATTTAATTAATAATTATTTTACCATTTAACTAATATTTATTTTTATGTTTAACTAAAATTTTATGGTTATAAATTTAATTCAAATAACTAAATAGGTAAATTATATATTGAAAAACGCAATGTTTGTTGTAAGGTTTTACTATTACTATAAAATTGGCTGATGAGGTGAATGTTTTCTTCATTCCCATAATTGTTTCAACATTCTTCAAATGTCTAGTTGGAAAGAAGATTTTCAATTTTTTCGAGATTCAAACGTTGAGGTACATTTACTTCCTATTTTATGATATATTTTTAGTTGCTAGTTTGTAATTTTTTTTCATATGCATCTTTAGGAATATGATTTTTATACGAACCAAACAACTCAAGATGACGATTTGCATTTTTATTGGAATTCAAATGTTGAGGTATTTCATTTTGCTATTCTTTGATACATCTTCATTACAATTTTTTAATATTGTTTGTAATATTTTTTTGTATATCTATGTTTAGGAATATAATACTTACATAAATCAAGCACCCCAGTTTGACAATTTTCCTTTTTATCAGAATTCCAATGATGAGGTATTGTTTATTTATACTTCGTAATATGTTTTTCATCTTCTACTTTATAATATAGTTTTTTTTACTTGTATGTTTAGGAGTATAATATCCACCAAAACCAAACAACTCCAGGTGATGATATTTATGAATCAAACTTTTCTACCGACAAGGTATTCAAATCTCGTCAAGATTTAATCGATTGGGTGCGAAAGTTGGGACGTTCCCTTGGTTATATTATTGTCATCAAAAGATCTAGAAAAACACGTTTGGGGGTAATGTCTAAAGTTATATTAATATGTGATCGTGGTGGCAAATACAAAGGTGATGGTAGTTTTAGTAGGCATACTGGAAATAAAAAAATTAACTGTCCATTTGAGTTAGCAGGAAAATATTCATCGACGCATGATTGTAGGACAATAAAAGTGATATGTGACAAACACAATCATAAACCTGCAGAAGATATGTAGGGTCATCCGTATGCAATGCGACTAACTGAAAACGAAGTTCGGTTGGTGGAAGATTTGTCAAGGAAGAATGTTCAACCACGTGATATTCTATCAACATTGAAGGAGCAAAATCCGGATAACGCGTCTACACTTAGGACAATATACAATGCACGTCGAAGATTTTGGGCGACCGAACATGCAGGTTGAACTCAAATGCAAGTTGTCATGTCATTTTTGCATAAAGAAGGCTATATACACGAGGCTCATACAAACAAGTCTAATGAGTTGGAATATTTGTTTTTTATTCATCCAATATCAATGGAGATGTGGCATGCATTTCCTCACGTATTGTTGATGGATGCCACGTATAAAACGAACATGTATAAGATGCCTCTCCTTGAGATTGTTGGTGTAACATCAACTAATATGACTTTTTGTATAGCATTTGTTTTCATGCACAAAGAAAAAGAAAACAACTATACATGGGCATTGAATTATATGAAAAAGACAATGGAGGGATGTGCATCCCCAAGTGTTATCGTCACTGATCGGGAGTTGGCGTTGATGAAAGCTTGCAACAATGTATTTCCCAATGCTAAACAACTACTTTGTAGATGGCACATCAACCAAAGTATTTTCAGAAACTGCAGACAAAAAATCACGTCACATCAATCTTGGAATTCTTTTTATAAAGCGTAGGCGTCATTAGTTGAATCTCAAACGGAGGAAACATACAAGCTCAATTTGACACAAGTTGAAGCGACATTGCTCAAATATCCAGGTATTAAATGTTCGCATATATGTGTGTATTTATGTTTAACTGTTTTTGTATGTTTAATTTATAAAATTAATTTGTTTAACTTTCAGGTGTTCTTGATTATTTGAACGAAGTATGGTTGAAACCATATAAGCAAATGTTTGTATCTTGTTGGACGGATAGATTTCTTAACTTTGGAAATCACACGACCAATAGAGTTGAGAGTCAACATTCCAAGTTAAAACTATACTTGAATTCGACACAGTCGAATTTAAGAACATTTTTATCTGATGTTCATCAACTCATCCATTCACAACACACGACAATCAAAGCAAGTTTTCAACAGAGCAAAACTGTCTTTAAGCATCGATATAACAAACCACACTTCCTCCAATTACGTGGTTTTGTTTCATTGCATGCTTTGGAATTAATTTTCAAGGAGTTTAAGCGGTCTAAAGATCTTGGATTAGTTTCGGGAAATTGTGAATGTCAAATGCGTACATGTTACGGGTTACCATGTGTACATGAACAGATAACTTATTTCAAGGCAGGCCAATCTATTCCACTTGAATCGGTTGATGGATTTTGGAGGAAACTTGATTTATTGCTGTGTATATCTATGGAGGATGAAGATATTTGTTGTGATGAGGAAGTGCAAATGTTTACTGAGAACTTCAAAAAACAACCGAGATCTATGTGTTAGGATTTATTTAATAAATCCAATAATTAGTGGGCTTACATATTATTGATCCAATTATATTAGGCTATTTTATAATATGGACTAATTAAAGTGATTAATTAGTAGGAGTCCATTTAGAATTAATAAGAGGTGGTATGGGCCAAGTGGGAGGAAGCCCGTTAGGTTTAATTAGGGTTTGATGGGAACCCTAATTATAACCTATATAAAGACGACTAGGGTTATGGTTCCCAACACACCAAAATCATATCGTTCATACTCTCCCCATTGGAAGAACATCCGGGATTTTGCGTTGAGGAAAACCGTAGCCGGGAATCTACGAATCAAGTTTAAGCCTAACTAATGGATTCGGGTACGCACATTCTTTTCTAATATTCTTGATGATTCAATGTGAAACGATTCAATATATTCTAACAAGTGGTATCAGAGCCTCGTTCTTCACATTGAATTGTTGGAATCTTTTCTTTCTCCCGAATATGATACGTCTTTTATTTATCTTTTTTGTTTCAATGAGATTTAATGACCACTTGATTATGGTCAATACTTCTCTTTTATGCCTTTGAAATCGCGATTATCATAAATGGGAGATTTTTTGCGTTTTTTATTCTCGAAGATTTTCTTTTGATATATTTGTGTTGCCGCCGCCGCCTCGATGCCGCGAAGCGGCAGAGCTCGCGCCGCGAAGGTCGGCTCGCGCCGCGAAGCTCTGGCTCGCGCCGCGAGTACGTGGTCGAGAGGTCTGGTGTGCTTCGTTATTATCTCGCGTCCGCGAAACCCAAATTTTCGCGAACGCGAAAAGGCCTCTGTTTGTGTTTTATGATCTTCGCGAGAGAGTCAATTTTGGGTTCTTTTTTGACTTCTAAAGCTTTATTTGGAGAAAATAGTTAGTTGGGCTAATTTTCCCATTTGTAATTAAGTGTAAATCGATTGAATATTTTATTTATTTTGATCGATTAGGAATAACATAAGGAAATCAATTTATTCCATTAGGTTTACACTTGATTGTCTTGTGTTTTAAAATAAATTGATTGGCATAACATGTTGCCAAAGTAACCTCTGTTGTGAAAATTGATATATTTTAAAATTACAAAGATGAGTATATCGTTGTTCATGCGAATTAAAGATTGGCCCAAAGGAAAGTCATTGGTTTGGCCGAACAACTGATATACATGTGGTAATAGATATGTGATTATTATAAAGTTTTCCATGTGAGCAATAACCGGCCCAAAGGATGGGTGTTGTTTGACAGGATTTATTTTCGATATTTGATTACCACGTTGAGAGTACCAATAACAAATTAATTTTTTAATCCAAAGATTAAATATTAATGTTTGTGCTAGGTATCTTGTTAAATGGGCCCACAATAATGTTTCGTATATTTTTTTTTGTGTCATATATATACATAATTGTGTTAGTCTCCGATATGACATAAATATTGAGCATGTAAATTTTCTAATTTTTGTATATACAGTTGTTAATGCTAATAATGTGTCTGCTCAACTTGCGGGAATCCCTACTTTGAACGGGACGAATTATGCCATGTGGAAGGAGAGCGTTGAAATTGTTCTCGGTTGCATGGATTTGGACCATGCACTTCGGATGGAGCGACCCAATTCCACTACTGAAAATCCAAACACGGATAAAATTGAGAAGTGGGATCGCTCTAATCGCATGTGTCTGATGATTATGAAACGCTCTATTCCGAGCACATTCAGGGGCTCTATCACTGAGGGCACTAATGCCAAGAACTTCCTTAAGGAAATTGAGCAATTCTTTGCTAAGAATGCCAAAACGGAAGCGAGTAACACCTTAATGAAAATCGTTACCATGAGGTATAAGGAGAAAGGGAACATAAGGGAGTACATCATGGAGATGTCTAATCTCAATGGGAAACTCAAGGAACTAAAGTTAGAGCTTTCGGATGACTTGCTCGTTCACTTGATTCTCATCTCTCTTCCTGCACAGTTTGGGCAATTTGTGGTGAGTTACAATACTCAGAAGGATAAATGGACTCTTAATGAGCTCATGTCACATCTTGTGCAAGAGGAAGAGAGACTAAAGCGAGATAAGACGGAAAGTGCTCACTTGGCATCAACCTCTCAGGATAAGAAAAAGAAGAGAGCTAAGGGAACTGCAGAAAATGTGCCAAAGCAGAAGAAACATAAGAAACAGGATAAGGAATTCACCTGTTTCTTTTGTAAGAAAGCAGGACACATAAAGAAAGAGTGTCCCAAGTATGCTGCTTGGCGAGAGAAACATGGTAAGTATCTCACCTTTGTTTGTACTAAGGTTAATTTGCTTATGTATCTGAGGATACTTGGTGGGTAGATTCTGGTGCTACTGCTCACATAAGTATGTCTATGCAGGGTTGCCTGTGGAGCCGGCCGCCAACTAGTAATGAAAAATTCATATACGTGGGTGACGGCGCTAAAGTCAAAGTTAAAGCTATTGGGAAATATTTAAATTGAAATAGATTATTTAATATGTAATAGTAATCAGTAAAATTAAATTGCCACCTTTGAACAGGAAAGAAATAGAGAGAAAGGAAAAAAATTTGGTCAAAGGATTTATGGGTTTATGGATGACAGTTGACTCTTTTATTTATTAAACCTATGAATAGGAATAGGGTGGGTGCCCTTTACATGAATGAGGGGTGCCAATATCCCACCCCTAAAATAAAAAATGGTAAATTACATATTTGGTCCATATGGTTTACATTTTAGAGTGAATTACATATTTGGTCCCTGTGGTTTGGTAGTTTTAACACTCTGGGTCCCTCAAATGAAATAATTATGGATTGGGTCCTCGTGGTTTGCATTTTATAACGTGTTGGGTCCCTGAAATAGATGCTGTCTATTTTTGGTCTGTTAGACCCGTCATGTGCACCGCACATGATGGGCATTTTAGTCATTTAACATATCTTTTTATTTTTAATTAAAATTACAGGAACCAAATATGTAATTCACTCTACTATTAATTAAAATCACAGGGACCAAAATGTAATTTACCTTATAATTGATTTTTTTAAAATGCAAAAACAAAAACAAATTAATGATATGAATTCGAGAAGCCTATCTCATCTTCATTAATCATTCACCAAAATCTTCTTTCCAATAAAAACAACCTTCATAGTATTAACTAAAGAATAAAAACAACCTTTTTAATATTATAATTATATACAAAAATGTTCATCATATGTGAAAATCAAGCATCTCCACGTATTTCCACCAGCGATTCCGATCAAGGCGTCGTCTCCGACCACCACCGTCAACCACTGTCAACCACCCACCAATTACTACTACCTATCACCACACCAACCACTACCACCTATCACCACCTACCTGCCGGAAATACAAATCACCACAACTTCCACCACAACCAACCACCCACCGGTCACCACTAACCACCCACTAGTCACCACCACCACTTCGGCACTTCCCCAATTCCCCACCACCACCGCCGACACACCATTCACCACCACATCCACCATTCCCACCACCACCGCCTGCACACCATTGACTACCGCCACCGCTTTCACCATTCACCGTTACCACTGCCAGCACAATTGACCACCACCACCGCTTGCTCACAACCACCATGACGTCCACCATTCAGATCTAAAATCAGCTTTAAGGTTTCTTCAGATTTAAAATCGAGATCTGAATCGAGATGGTGCTTACGGTGGTTTCTACAGATCTGAGATTGAGATCTGCAGATTTGAAAACGATTTACGATTTTTGTAGATCTGGAATGGAGATGGTGATTACGATGGTGGTGTGAAAGGAGATGCTCTTCGGCGGTCAATCGTAGAAGGGATGAACATCGAAAGATGCAGGGTTTGGTAAGGAAGAAGGTTTTGGTGATGAAGATGAGATAGGCTTCTAGAATTCAGATCATTAATTTGTTTTTGTTTTTTCTTTAAAAAAAAATCAATTATAAGGTAAATTACATTTTGGTCCCTGTGATTTTAATTAATAATAGAGTGAATTACATATTTGGTCCCTATAATTTTAATTAAAACTAAAAAGATATGTTAAATGACTAAAATGCCCATCATGTGCGGTGCACATGACGGGTCTAACAGACCAAAAATAGACAGCATCTATTTCAGGGACCCAACACGTTATAAAATGCAAACCACGAGGACCCAATCCATAATTATTTCATTTGAGGGACCCAGAGTGTTAAAACCACCAAACCACAGGGACCAAATATGTAATTTACTCTACATTTTATTATACTGCCGGTTCTTATTTTGAAATAACTATGAAAAAGGTCCTTGTTGTTTACAATATATTGCACTGTTGGATCCTGTGGTTTATATTATATTGCAATGTCAGTCCCTGTGATCTACATTATATTGCACTATTAGTCCCTAACCTTATTGGCAAATAGGGACCAACAGGGCCTAGGAAGGAGTTGTCGGAGAGGAGAGTTATGGTCGCCATGGGATGTGGACCTATGAGAGGTAGTCGACGTCGAGGGAGCATATCCATCCATTTGTCTGCAAGGTATACTGATAACTATAAATTCTTATAGTTATTTACGTTTCTTTTTAGTGTTTTTATTTATATAAAATAGCCGTTTTGGTCCGAAAAACCCAATCTTTTGGTTAAAAATAATGTTCTGAGCTAATTTAGTGAGTCGTAGTATTTTTGGATTTTATTACGTGTTTTGGGGTATTTTTGTGGAAAAATCTTGTGCAGCGACTCTGGAGTGCCCACTGGGAGCTGACGAGGGTAATTCGGGAAATTCAAGCTTAAAGAAGACTTTTTGGTCATCTTTGAAGACTTTTGGGGCAGCATGGTTCTCTTGGTAGCTGGTAGAATATTGTGGAAAAAGAAGTCAAGATTCTTGCATAATTGGGGGAAAATGACCAATTAAATGGTACAAGGATTCCTTGGTATGGCTACCATGCCTAACCCATGTGAATGCACTATTGAAAAGAAGACTTTCTTCCCCCAAGCTCCATATAAATATGTGATATTGGTGCAAAGGCTCAATCACCTCCACCTCCACTTCACCTCTTATCTCATTTCATCCTCAATCCATTAGCTAGCTTTAGTTTAGTTTTTCTTTCAACTTAGTTTTATTTGTAAGGTAAAAGTAACTTTATTTACTAGTAGTAAGTCTTTTAGTTTAAATTTTACTTTTCAGCCTAGAACTAATTTTATTTTCCAGCAAGTAGTTTTAAATTCGTATCTCGTATTTTGTACGTCTAGCTACTGGAACTACAGTGTCCGCTTCTGTCGACACTGTAGCGTTTTTAATTAAATTTCGTAATCTTTTAGTATGACTTTTCTAAACATTTTTACTTTTGTTTTCTCTCTTTTCTTCATTATGCACTAGTAGTAATTAGGGATGTAGGGAGAAAAAGTACCCGGAGTTTATGAAAAATGCTTTAATAGTTTACGTGTTTTAAAACTCAAATTATTTTGTTCACTTATAATTCGATAAAGCCTTAATAATGCAAACGAGCTGATCACTTGAATGTGTTTAATGTCTAGTCTTGACTTAGAGATAGGTAAGACGCCGTGACACGAGTTTGAGTGACACTAGGGGATTCGAGAGGGTCCTTACGACACCAACGAGAGTTGGGTTTAGTGCAGCGGGCAGATTCCCACCAAAAGGAGCAGGCAAGCTACCTAGTGTTCCCATCGAGGCCACTTAGAGCGATTGCTTAAGCACAAGCCTATGAAATCCGAGAGGATTCGCCGGGGATCAACCACTGACTTGGTAATTGAGTTTTGAGACCGTAGATTTTACTAGGAAGTGTGAGTGTGAGATAGGACCGGGTCTTTCGTGAACAGAGAGTGTTCACTGTCCCACAACACAATGATCACCAACTAGGCCAAAGTATTTCTTATAAAGTCCGGGGAAAATTATTCCTACGTCCCTATCTTTTAAACCTTAGAAAAATCGTTTGCTTAGTCCTTAGTTAATATTTTAATATTTCAAAAACCCAAAACCAATTTATCTCTTCCTCTCTAATCGAAACTCGTAAAAAGGAGCTCATGAGAACCGTATTGTCTTGATTGTCCGGTCCCTGTGGAAAACGATTCCGGTATCTTACCGACTATTACTTGAAGTGACGATCACAGTGACCAGTGTATACTTGTACTGCCCACTGTGGCCTGTTCGCAAGAGCATTGTGAATTACACGTGTTTGATCTCGCAAGCTAAGTTTTAAAGTAACGATCACAGTGACCAGTGTGGATTGTACTGCCCTTTGTGGCCTGTTCGCATTCCTACTGTGATTTACACGTGTGAGGCGTTCGTCGTGGCAAGTTTTTGGTGCCGTTGCCGGGGACTGGCGTGATTTAGCTCGAGACATTAGTTTTCATTCGAGCCCGAGTATACTTGTTTTTCTAACACCTTTTGGCATTTTATGCTAAGAAAACAAAAAGAACCTCTTTTGGAAATCGATCCTGAAATAGAAAAAACTTTTCGAAAAAGAAGAAGAGGTAAAAAGAAAAGTCAACCGAGTGTCGAACCTGTAGTCGTGCCCGCTGTGATTATGGCTGATTTACCGCCTCCAGTGCAGACTACCGTTCACATCGCCGATGACAAAGATCGAAAAATAAGGGACTATGCTACTCCGGGAGCTGATCAATTCGCTTCCGGAATACCTAGGCCCGATGCAAATAACCGTTTTGAACTTAAACCCGTAATGTTCCAAATGCTCCAAACAATGGGGCAGTTTGGGGGATCAACGGTTGAAGATCCGCACGCGCATTTAAAATCTTTTTTAGAAGTTGCAGACAGTTTTCATATTCCGGGAGTAGCGGAAGATGTCGTACGGCTAAGGCTCTTCCCTTTTACATTGAGGGATAGAGCCAAAGCCTGGATAAATTCGTTTAGACCCAACTCCCTCATCACGTGGAACGTCCTTGCCGAAAAGTTTTTACAAAAATACCTTCCTCCTACGAGGAACGTAAAGCTTCGAAATGACATTATTTTGTTTCGGCAAGGAGAGGATGAGACAGTTTCGGAGGCGTGGGAACGTTTTAAGGAGCTGTTACGACAGTGCCCTCATCACGGTATTCCCCACTGCATCCAGTTGGAGACCTTTTACAATGGGCTCTCCAACGCTGCTAAACTCATCCTAGATGCCACTGCTGGAGGAGCGTTTACATCACAAACATACAATGAGGGGTATCAAGTTTTGGAAAAAGTGGCCAATAACAACACCGATTGGTCAAACCCCCGAGAGTTAACACCAAAGATAAATCCCACCGAATCTGACGCACTTAAAGCAATGAATGCACAACTGGCTGCCTTAACAAAACTGGTTTTAAAAGGAAATCGTCAACAAGTAAATTCGGCAGTGGCCACTCCACAAGCCCCTGATGTTTGTACTTATTGTGGTGGAAACCATATTTTTGACTTCTGCCCTGGTAATCCAGAGGCTGTTAATGTCATTGGAACACAACACAGGGACAGTCCGTTTTCTCAAACTTATAACTCAAATTGGAGGAACCACCCGAATTTCTCTTGGAGAGATAACCAAGGATTTCACCCCCCGGGGATGAATCAAGGACCAAATAGGGCAGCAAGACCACCTTTCAACCAACAGAGTCAGTATCACCAGGGACAGCCCTCACATTTTCAGAGTGCACACACACCAAGTGGGCACTCCCCACAAAATTTTCACCAGGGACAGCCCCCACAGAACTTTCAGCAAAGGCAACAGCCCGCGCTTGAAGCACCACCATCTATTGAGTCAGTACTTAAAGGTTTCATGAATCAAACTCAAGCAGCCATGCGTAACTTCGAGACCCAGTTAGGACAGTTAGCGGCCGAATTTAAGAACATACCACAAGGTAGTTTACCAAGTGACACCGAGCACCCAAAGAGAGATGTGAAAGAGCAGGTCAAAATGATCTCGCTAAGGAGTACAGACAACCTGTATGACGTTGTTATTGAATCTGAGCCAACTTTGGTTGATTCAGAGCCAACAGCAACCACAGTGCCTTTAAGCACAGTGCCTACTCCGGATCCCACTGAGATGTTTATTCCTTCGGAAATACCCATTCCAGTGATGGATCACCCCACTTCACCAGAACCTCTTAAGTCTGCTCTTAAAAGAAAATCAACCACAGAGGACACTTCTAAGTCATTACCCAAAAAGGTTCAATTCGACCTTCGAGATCTCCCGTTTCCACAAAGAGTGAAACCTCAAAACGTTGATGATCAATTTAAAAAGTTTTTAGACGTTTTTAAGCAACTTCACATTAACATACCCTTGGTAGAGGCTCTTGAGCAAATGCCAAGCTATGTTAAGTTTTTAAAAGATATTTTAAACAAGAAACGGAGGTTGGGGGAATTTGAAACAGTGGCATTGACTAAGGAGTGCAGTGCCCTCCTTACTGACAAGATCCCACAAAAGTTGAAGGATCCGGGTAGTTTTACTATCCCGTGTTCTATTGGAGGAAAGGAAGTAGGGCATGCCCTCTGTGATTTAGGAGCTAGCATCAACTTAATGCCATTGTCCATTTTTAAGAAACTTGGTTTTGGAGAGGCTAGACCCACCACCGTGACTTTACAACTAGCGGACCGATCCATAGCTTATCCTAAGGGAAAAATAGAAGATGTCTTGGTCAAAGTGGACAAGTTTATCTTTCCGGCCGATTTTGTCATTTTAGATTATGAGGCCGATAGAGAGACTCCCATCATCTTAGGACGTCCTTTCCTTGCGACGGGACGTACTTTGATTGACGTCCAAAAAGGGGAACTCACCATGAGGGTCCATGACCAAGAGGTCACTTTCAATGTCTTCAAGTCCCTTAAGTATGTGGATACAGAACACTGCATGGCTGTGAGTTTGGTAAATGAGGACTTGAGTTTTGACACAGTGGGATGGGAGAGTGACCACTGTGACTCTGATCTTGATGAAACCTTTGAGGATGAGTGTAGTGAAGTTATGGCAGCTTTTGAGCAGCTAGACTTCAAGGGCAGAGACATCCAGCTGCCCTCGATAGAACATCCCCCAGATTTAGAGTTAAAACCGTTGCCGTCTCACTTAAAGTATGCTTACCTCGCTGAAGATGATAAACTTCCCGTTATTATCTCATCCAAACTGAGTGAGGACCAAGAACACAAATTGATAAATCTGTTAAAAAAGCATAAAAAGGCAATAGGTTGGACCATCGCGAACATTAAAGGGATTAGTCCCTCGTTATGTCAACATAAAATCAATCTGGAGAGTGGGTACCCTGGAAAGGTTCAACCTCAAAGAAGGTTGAATCCAGTGATGAAAGAGGTGGTTAAGAAAGAGATTTTGAAGTGGTTAGACGTTGGAATTATCTACCCCATAGCAAGTAGTGATTGGGTGAGTCCCGTTCAGTGCGTCCCTAAAAAGGGAGGTACAACTGTTGTGACAAATGAAAAGAACGAACTCATTCCCACTAGGATTGTGACTGGATGGCGTATATGTATGGACTATAGGCAACTCAACCTAGCCACTAAGAAAGATCATTTTCCCTTACCCTTTATCGACTAAATGCTCGATAGGTTAGCCGGAAATGAATTCTTCTGTTTCTTAGATGGTTACTCTGGATACAATCAGATCCATATAGCACCCGAGGACCAAGAAAAGACCACCTTTACTTGTCCCTTTGGTACTTTCGCTTTCCGGAGGATGCCTTTTGGTTTATGCAACGCACCGGCCACTTTCCAGCGTTGCATGATGGCCATCTTCACCGACATGATTGAGGACACGATAGAGGTTTTTATGGATGACTTTTCGGTCATAGGTTCTTCATTCGAGGTTTGTTTAGAAAATTTGGAGAAAAGCCTAGTGAGATGTGAGACCCACGACCTTGTCCTAAATTGGGAGAAGTGTCATTTCATGGTCCAAGAAGGCATTGTTTTAGGTCACCTAGTTTCTAAGAGAGGATTGGAAGTTGATAAGGCAAAGCTCGAGGTGATAGAGCAACTTCCAGAGCCCACTACAGTGAAAGGAATTAGGAGCTTCCTAGGACATGCCGGATTCTATCGTAGGTTTATCAAAGATTTTTCTAAAATCACCAAACCACTGTGCACCCTTTTGCAACAAGACCAAGAGTTCATTTTTTCACAAGAGTGTCGGGAAGCCTTTGAAAAACTCAAAAAGGCTTTAGTTTCTGCACCCATAGTGACCACTCCTGACTGGACACTTCCATTTGAAGTCATGTGTGACGCGAGTGAGTGGGCTATTGGGGCTGTTTTGGGACAGCGAAAACACAAAATCTTTCACCCCATTTACTATGCGAGCAAGACCTTAATTAAAGCACAAATAAATTACACTGTCACAGAAAAATAATTGCTCACGGTGGTGTTTGCTTTTGATCGTTTTCGGTCTTATTTGGTAGGAACAAAGGTCATAGTGCACACTGATCACGCAGCAATTAAGTACTTAATTAGCAAGGCTGATTCTAAGCCTCGTTTAATTAGATGGGTACTTTTGCTGCAGGAATTCGACCTTGAAATTGTTGATAGAAAAGGAAGTAACAACCAGGTTGCGGACCATTTATCGAGACTTGAAAAGATAGTAAGCACTGCCGAACCTACTGAGGTTCGGGAGATATTTCCGGATGAACAATTGTTAGCCGTGCAACATCTTGATAATTTTCCTTGGTACGCTGACATTGCAAACTTTTTGGCATGTGGAATTAAGCCCCAAGGGATGAGGGGGCAACCATTTAAAAAGTTTTTACACGATTGTCGCCAATATGTTTGGGACGACCCTTTTTTATATAAAATTGGGACGGACCAACTATTGAGAAGATGTGTTCACGGGTGTGAACAAAATCAAATTCTTCATGGTTGTCATACATCCCCGTTCGGTGGCCACTTTGGTGGACAACGAACCGCGGCTAAGATTTTACAAAGTGGGTTCTTCTGGCCCACTGTGTTTAAAGACTCTCATGATTTTGTCCAAAAGTGTGAACAATGTCAACGGACCGGGAACATTTCAGCACGGAATGAAATGCCACTTAATAACATTTTAGAAGTGGAGCTTTTTGACGTATGGGGGATCGACTTCATGGGTCCTTTTCCGAATTCAAACAATAATCACTACATATTGGTTGCGGTGAATTATGTTTCAAAGTGGGTTGAGGCAGTGGCCTGCCACTCTAACGATGCAAATACCGTGGTGAAATTTTTGCACAAAAATATTTTCACTCGTTTTGGAACACCACGGGCTTTGATAAGTGATGAGGGAACCCACTTCGTAAACAAAATCATGAGTGCAGTCTTGGCAAAATATGATATACATCATAGAGTGGCCACCGCATATCATCCGCAGACCAATGGGTTGGCCGAGCTATCAAATCGAGAGATCAAAAATATTTTGGAAAAAGTCGTTAAGCCACATCGCAAGGATTGGTCTCTCAAGCTTGACGACGCTCTTTGGGCCTACCGAACGGCCTATAAAACTCCTTTGGGAATGTCTCCATTTAAATTAGTTTTTGGCAAAAATTGTCATTTACCGATTGAATTGGAGCACAAGGCATATTGGGACCTTAGAGAGTTGAATATGAGCGAGGATGCCGCGGGAACCAAAAGGTTCCTTCAATTGCACGAATTAGATGAGCTTCGTTACCATTCTTACGAGAATGCAAAGCTCTACAAGGAAAAGACCAAAATGTGGCATGACCGGCGAATTAATGATAGGAAATTTGTAGAAGGCCAACAAGTGTTATTGTTTAATTCGCGTCTTAAGCTTTTTCCCGGAAAACTCAAATCTCGATGGACGGGTCCGTATACCGTGGTAAAAGTCAGTCCCTATGGGACCTTAGACTTGTTGGCATCTGAAACCGGAGAAATCTTTACGGTTAACGGCCATAGAGTGAAACACTTTCTGACTGACAGTGCTCACTCTACTGCCTCCTCCGACGTTTAGAAATGTCGGGTCTGAGTTGTAAATATTTTATTTCTCTTATTTGTTGATTTTTTGTTATTTTTGGTATTTTATTTCATCTTATTAAGTGTTATTTTCATTTTTGAAGGATTGAAGATATTTTGGAGCCAAGATTCTCTCAACTACTACCACTAGGAGGAACAGTGTTGTCACTGTAGCAAGACCACTCCGTCCTTGCAAAGGAATCGATTCCAAAAGGACAGCTTGGGGTGTATTATTTCCAAGGGCCATGCTTATTATTTTATTACCATACTTGTGGCCATGCTATTCTCTTACACATGGCACCATTTGTCAACCCCTACAAGCCAAGCCATGATTACCCCCAATTTAAAATTCAAAATAAATCAACTACTCCCTCCAAATCCAACTAGATTCCCAAAAATCCCTTCCAATCCCAATTACTTAACTTCTCTCCTATTATTTTAATAATAACTTCCCCTTTAAAACCCAAGGCCCAACACCAAATTTGTTTAAACACAACATGGGCCCCCAACCTTATTATCCCTACAAACCCCTTACTAGAGTAAATAAATTTAGTCTTCTCTTTTCTTCTTCCCCCATTTCTTATACCTGCAACTTAAAACCACGACCACTTCCATACATCCTTCCAAACCTTAACCTCCCACCACCCTCTCATCTACCATTTCTTCATCTTCCAAGAATGACACAAACCAAGAGACCCATCTCTGATCCCGATGACTCCGGCCGACCACACCAGCGGCAGGCGACCGGCGGACCACCGACGACGGTGGCGGAAACGTCGCCGGCGGTAAAGCCCAGTTCTCCGATGACCTTAATCAAACCCCCAAACACATCGATGTTGATGATTCGGTTCTTAGCCCGCAGAAAAACAAGGGATTCGTGGTCGAAAAACCAAGCGGATCTGAGAGTTCGAAGGGATCGGCGGCTATCGATGCTCTGGAGGAAGAGAGAAGAAAGATGGAGGCCGATATGAAGCGTTACCAAGAGGCATTTGCAAAAAGCCTCTTGGAAATCGAAAGGAAGAAGAAGGAGGCCATCAAGGTGGTGGAGGAAGAAGAACGAAAAAGAAAGGCGGAGGAGGAGGAGCGGTTGCGAAGGGAAGAAGAAGAAAGGGTTCGAAAGGAGAGAGAACCAAAAAAGAGGGAAGAGGACGAAAGAAAACGGAGAGAAGAAGAGCGGAAGAAAAAAGAAGAAGAGGAGAGGTTGCGGAAACAAGAAGCCGAACGAAAGAGGGAGGAAGATGCAAAGAAGAAATTGGAGGAAGCTAAGAAGAAAAAGGGGGAACCACGGCATCAATCGGAGATCATTCCGAGGCAAGAACGAGAAGAACGGACTTTGGCGGGAGAAAGCCAAGCGTTAGACGACAGTGACGATACCACCGATGCATGGCACGGGAAACCAATGATGCGGTCCCTCATATCGAAAGGAATGGTGACAAGGTCCGCGGTGGCCTCTGCGGCAAAAGCTCAGTCGTCTCCGGCCAAAACAGGTGGTAAGCGTAAAGGTAAAAAAATCATCGTTGACTCGTCTTCCGAGACCGATGAAAGTGATGGGGTTGATAGTGACCCAAAAATCATCACAGTGGGCACCGAAGTGCAAGCCACTGGCATTGCTGGGCAATTTTCTTGCCCCGAGGCAGCCCTTCGGTTCGCTCACATATCAACCCTAAAGACACATTTGGAGCGTGGTTTTGATGTAGAGTTCATGAATGATAACCCTTTCGTTTATGAGCGGGTGAAAGCCCAAGATTGGGGGGTCCTGGCTGTTCCGGACCGTAAGGCCAACTCTTCACTCGTGAATGAGTTCTTTGCCGAACTCTCTGTGACTACTGAGTCCCTTGTCAAGATCCGTGGTCACTGGGTGCAGTATGATGCTCGCACCATAAACCGAGTTCTTGGCTTGAGAGTTCCCCAAATTTGTGCTTATGCGGCTCTTTCCAAGAACACCTCGAGGGAAAAGCTTGCCGAGATTGCAAAGACCATTGCGGAAGAGGGAAAGTCATGGGATAAGGATAAAAAGCGGCTTTGTATGCCAAAGGGGAATTTGAACACCGAGGCTGCCATATGGTATTGTTTCTTACAAAGCACGGTGTGGCCGACTACCCATGATAACACGATCTTGAAAGACAAGTGTTGTCTCCTCTACTGCATTCTCACCAAGAAGCCCGTTAACACCGGCCAATTGATGCATGATGCCATTTTTCAAACCCGCAACAAAAAGAAAACTGAACTCCCTTTACCTTGCCTTGTCACTGCCTTAATGATTGATGCAGGAGTGCCCTCTGCAACTAGTGATGTGTGGATGAAAGCGTCGTCCTCGATTGGTCAACAGACTTTGAAGAAAATGAGGCAACACGTGGAGGATCTGGGTGGAGATGGTGGAGAGGGCATAGTGAAGCCGGCCACCAACCCCACTGCTGCTGGATCGAGCCGTGGCTCGATCACCCCAGGACCGATCCTCACCGAAATCCGGAAGATAAGCCAGCGTTTGACAGAGATCGAGGACCATATGCGAGAGATGGAGCGGTCAACCGAAGCCGTTTGGGCAAACACTCGAAGCCGGGACATGCTACTTAAGGAGTTCCTTGGCGTGACCAACCCGGAGCTCGCAGTGACGTTCCCACCCATCCCACCAGGAGTATGCCCCCCCATCGAAGAGGAGAGCCCACAAGAGGAACCAACCATCAACTCCCCCGTAATCCCACCGGAGCACACCGCTGCTCCAAAACCGTAATCGATCTTTACTATTCTCACTTTTAGCTCATGAACAGTTTATTTTGTTAGGTTGTTTAAAACTTTTCTCTTTTGGCTATGTTTGTACATTAACTATCATCTTTTGTGCATGGAAATTCCCGCATCTTAGGCGGATGTCTTTTGGTACTAACCGTGTGATGTTTGGATTATTTTTGGTCTTCATTCCATACCCTAGGTGCGCTGCTTGCGGATTCTGACCTAACATACCGCCTGTTGATCCAGCTCTCCTAAGACCTGATGAAATGATAATGATCCTGAATCTTTACTTAGTGAATAGGTTTTTACTTCTGTTATAGCTTGAGGAATTATCACTGAGTCTGTTCAGTGTTATTCCATGTTACCTATGCTGTAACTTATTTTTATAGTAATCAGGATCAGGATCAGGAGACGAACGAGTCTGTTCTGCAGTCTACTGATCCTATCCACTGAAGTGAAGACCTCCTGAAGACATCAAGATCATACTCAAAGAACCATCAGCGACGTCGAAGAATTAGCTGATGACAGGAACAGCATGCTCGTGATCTGAAGACGGAACTCAGTGATAGCAGACTGCTCAATATCGTATGACATCCTGAAGAATCATCAGGATACAAGTGACCCTGAACAGCACCAGCTTCAGGACTCTAGTCACTGATCAGTATCCTGATCCTGAAGGATTAGTGTAATGTCTTAGTCTAATGCACAAAAGGATTATCCGCCTTTACTGACACAAAAGTACATAAGGACAGTCTCTTTACTGTTCCCTCCGTACTTATCAGACCTCAAGGCAACTGTTTACACACTTCCTCTTTTGCACACCATGCAAAGAGTATTTGTTTATAGTAAATAGTACAAAGGACCACTTACATTGTGACACGTACACAAAAGTGGTTCTGCATGCATTTAATGCATTGGGTTAAATAGGACTTGAAGAGATGTTCTCCATACTTCTTCTTCATCCTAATCTACCCGAATCCTTTCTTTCTTTATTCCCTCTATCTTCTTTCTTACATCTTCTCACTCTAGTGCATAGTGAAAGAACTTAGATTGTTTAGTTTAGACTCATTTGTCTTTTCTATTTCCGCAACAATCTGTAAATTCATATTGTTTATACAACAAGAATTTAAAAGTGAAAACTTGTGTGATTATATTCAACCCCCCCTTCTATAATCCCAAACACTATCCTTACTTGAAGGTCACCTCTTTGGGACCAACAAGTGGTATCAGAGCAGATACAAGCTCTCATTTTCTTCTTAGAAAAATCTTGTGATCCTCTCTTCTAATCCATGGCTCTTCAAGCTAAGGATAACTATTTTGATACCGGCTCTGCTGGAAAACCTCCTAGGTTCAACAAAGATAACTTTTCTCTTTGGAAAACCAGGATGGAACTCTTTCTCTCTGGTTCTGATCCCCAGATTCCATACTTTCTGGAAAATGGACCACATGTGCCTACACAAACCGTCCACCCCATTCCTGCTGCCGCTGGCCAACCAGCTGTACCTGAAAGGCAACTGGTAAAGCCTGTGACGGACTGGAATGATGAAGACAGACGCCTGGTCAACATTGACACCAAGGCTAGGTCTCTCATCGCCATGTCACTCCTTGACGATGTATTCCATTCTGTCTGCCACCTTCGATCTGCTAAAGAAATATGGGACACTCTCTGTGTTCAATATGAGGGTACTGCTGTCCTCATGGAATCAAGAAAGATTTTCTTGGTTCGACAGTATGAAAGCTTTATTCATCAAAAGGATGAAACTCTCTCCCAGCTACATCAGAGATTCAACTGTCTTCTGATTGATCTGAAGACTATCGGTACTACCTACTCTAACTCTGAGGTGGTTACCAAGTTCATGGAAGCTCTTCCTGAACATTGGGAAATCTACACCTCCTGCTTAACTATGTCAAAGGACATAAAGACACTCACACTAAGTGAGCTGTACGGTATTCTTCTCAACCGTGAACAACAGAAGAAACTGAAAAAGAATCTCATAAGAGATTCTAAAGATACCAAAAGTAACTCTGTTGCATTGGTCTCTGACTCAGTTCCTACTGTCGCCACTCCTTCTTCAGTAACTATTACTGAATTAGAATATTCTGACTCTGACATGTCAGAAGATCCTGAATTCAATGAATCTCTTGCTTTGTTAACCAGATCTTTCAAGAAGTTTGCCAAAAAGGGAAACTTCCACAAAAAGAAACATCTTACTATTACTGACAAGCCTAAATCAGACCCTATTGATAAGGCTACTGCTATCTGCTACAACTGTCAGGGCAAAGGACACTTTGCTAATGATTGCAGGTACAGGAAAAGTCAGTTTGCTCCCTCCTCTGCCAAATCTTCCTCTAAGAACCCCAAATACCAGCGCCTGAAAGAAAAGTACAAAAAGATGAAAATTCAGCGCAAGGGTAAAGGTCTCATCGCAGAAGACTGCGACTGGGATGATGTCTCCTCTGATGACTCATCTGATGAGGAAGACACTCAAATGGCACTAATGGCCATTATTGAGGAACCTACCTTAGCTCTCATGGCTAAGATAGAAGAGGTCCCTGAAGAGACTCCTACTCAGGCTCCTGAAGCTTCTTCTTCCACAACTCCTGAAGCTTCAACCTCTGCGACTGATTCTTCCAGTCAGGATAAGGGCATCTGGTACTTGGACAGTGGATGCTCTCGACATATGACTGGTTTGAAATCTGTCCTCTCTAACTACCGTGAAGAAAGAGGTCCTGCTGTGACCTTTGGCGGAAACGGTAAAGGCCAAACCCGAGGGTATGGCACACTGACCAACGGAGTAACTACGTTCAAAAGAGTTGCTTATGTTGAAGGCCTGATGCATAATCTTCTGAGCATCAGTCAACTGTGTGATAAGAATCACAAAGTCTCCTTCTCTAAGAAGAAGTGCAAAGTCAAAAACAGAAGAAAGGAAGTTATTCTCACTGGAGTGAGACATGCTGATATCTACATCATCAACATGAATACTTCCACTGACAACTTCTGCTTTGTATCTCGTGCTTCCTCTGATACAAATTGGATTTGGCACAAGCGTCTCTCTCATCTCAACTTCAAGACGCTGAACCAACTCTGCATCAACAATCTTGTCATTGGTCTTCCTGACTTTCGCTATACAAAGGTATCTTTTTGTTCAGCATGTGAGAAAGGAAAACAGACCAGGGCTAGCTTCAAGTCCAAGCAGATTTCCTCCATCAGCTCTCCTCTACAACTTCTCCACATGGATCTTTTTGGACCAGTTAACGTCCAATCCATTGCAGGAAAGAAATACACTCTGGTAATCGTTGATGAATATTCCAGATATACTTGGGTGTTCTTTCTTCGATCCAAGAGTGATGCTCCTGAAGAAATCATTCTGTTCGTCAGGAAGATGGAAAGACTCAACAACCTTACTGTTCGATCAATCAGGAGTGACCACGGAACTGAATTCAAAAACAGTACCCTGGAAACCTTCTTCGATCAGAAAGGTATCTCTCAGAACTTCTCATCTGTAAGAACTCCTCAGCAAAATGGTGTTGCTGAAAGACGAAACAGAACCCTGATTGAAGCTGCACGATCAATGTTGAGTGAAGCCAACCTTGCCACTCAATTCTGGGCAGAAGCTGTTAACACAGCATGCTATACCCAGAACCGATCCCTGATAGTAAAGCGCTTCAGAAGAACCCCTTACGAACTCTTTCGTAACAGGAAACCCTCTATCGAACATCTCCATATCTTTGGTTGTGTCTGCTACATCCTGAACAACAAAGATAACCTTGGAAAGTTCGATTCCAAGTCTGATGATGGAATCTTCCTTGGATACTCCTCTATCTCTAAAACCTACCGTGTGTTCAACAAACGAAGACAAGCTATAGAGGAAACGATTCATGTCAAGTTTGATGAATCGGGTCCTACTTTCCCTCACCCTCAAGAAAACTCTGAAATAAATCAGTGGGCTGACTCTTTCTTTCAAGTCCCTGAACCTCCCATTGTTGATCCAACTCCTCAAAACCTCCCTGATGTTTTTGAAGAAGATCCTCCTATACCATCCACTGAAATATCTACTCCACCTCTGATTAATGCCACTCCAATTACCCAAATCACACCTTCTGAACCTGATCAACCCACTAACAGTGAAGACTTTTCTCAAACCACTGTTAGTGAGCCTACTCCCACTAATCTTCTCCCTGATCCATCAGTAAATGAAGCTTCCACTTCAGGACAGGTGTATCAGCCACCTGCTCTTCGATGGACCAAGGATCATCCCATTGATCAAGTTCTTGGTAATCCCTCCTCTGGCATTAAAACTCGACGTCAATCTGGTAACGTCTGTCTTTATGTTAATTTCATCTCTAAAAATGAACCTAAAGAAATAGATGATGCTTTGCGTGATCCTGCCTGGGTCTCAGCCATGCAGGAAGAGCTTGCAGAGTTCATCAGAAACAATGTCTGGCTTCTCGTCCCTAGGCCTCGAAAACGTACTATCATTGGTTCCAAGTGGATTTTTCGAAATAAACTTGATGAGATTGGTACGATTATTCGAAACAAGGCTCGCCTTGTGGCTCAGGGATACAGGCAGGAAGAGGGCATTGATTACGATGAAACCTTTGCTCCTGTGGCTAGGCTCGAAGCAATTCGACTTTTCCTAGCCTTCGCAGCACATATGAACTTCAAGGTTTATCAGATGGACATTAAAAATGCCTTTCTGAATGGAAAACTTAATGAAGAAGTCTATGTGGCTCAGCCTCCTGGCTTTGTAGATCCTAAGTTCCCTGATCACGTCTACAAGTTAAACAAGGCTCTCTATGGGTTAAAACAGGCTCCTCGTGCCTGGTATGATACCCTCTCAACCTTTCTTCTCTCTAAAGGTTTTGTTCGTGGAAAGATCGATAGCACTTTATTTCTAAAGAAATATCCTAAGCATATCCTTCTTGTCCAGATATATGTCGATGACATTATCTTTGGATCCACAAATCCCAAACTCTGCGAAAAGTTTGAGTTGCTCATGAAATCTGAATATAAAATGTCTATGATGGGTGAGCTAACATTCTTTTTAGGACTTCAGATCAAGCAATCTGAAAAGGGAATCTTTATCAATCAAGGTAAATATGTACATGATATGCTGAAGAAATTTGATCTCACATCCTGTACACCGATGAAGACTCCAATGGCTCCTCCTCTGACACTTGACAAGGATTCCAAAGGGAAACCTGTTGACGTGACTCTCTACAGAGGAATGATCGGCTCTCTGCTGTATCTCACAGCTAGTCGCCCTGATATCATGTACTCTACATGCTTATGTGCTCGTTATCAGGCTGAACCCAAAGAATCCCATCTGACCGCTGTAAAGCGGATCTTCAGATATCTGAAGGGAACTCCTAATCTGGGTCTTTGGTACTCCAAGGACTCAGGGTTCGATCTAACAGCTTATTCTGATAGTGACTTTGCAGGATGTAAGATTGACAGGAAAAGCACCACTGGTGGGTGTCACCTACTTGGTGGCAAGTTGGTGAGTTGGACTAGCAAGAAACAGAACTCTGTGTCCACATCAACTGCTGAGGCTGAATATGTTGCAGCAGGAATCTGTTGTGCTCAAGTCCTGTGGCTGAGAAATCAACTTCAGGACTATGACATACAACTTTCTAAAATTCCTATCTATTGTGACAATACTTCAGCGATAGCCATCGCCAACAATCCTGTCTTACACTCCAAGACAAAGCACATTGAAGTGAGATATCACTTCATCAGGGATCATGTGATGAATGGTGATATTGAACTCCATTTTGTCCCTACTGAATATCAGCTTGCTGACCTCTTTACCAAACCACTGGATGTAACGCGTTTTAATATGCTCATCAGTGAACTTGGGATGTTAAATTCTGATGATTGAAGTTTATCAGGACAAACAGTTGTTAAATCCTATAGAATAGCTATTCTCAGGACTCTTTCTTTAACAACTCCTGAACTAACTCTCATCAGAGGATGACTCTATTCAGTACTTACAAAATCTTTGTTCAAAATCCGAATACTGATGATTCTCAGGTAAGTACCTCTGCTCCTGAAACCTTATCGCATTAAATGTGATAAGAGGATTTTTTTTTTCCAAAACAGTGCTTATCTGATAAGTACTCCAATTCCAAGAAAACAAATCTTTCATCAAAATGGAATTATCCCCTGAAAAGGCGGTTTTTATCTTTTCAAATAAAACAAACTTTTCATCTGCACTGACACGTAATGGGACGTTTCCTGTTCCCCACGACGTGTGTCAGGCGCGTGAACGCGCGTAGAACTTCCTTTATTCATCATTACGTTTGAATTTGGCCGCCCGTTTCTCTCTCATCCATTTTCTCTCTCCTACCACGAGGTATAAAAACCTCATTCGTAATCCTTTACACTCTTTACGCTCACATAATTCTCTCTAAGAACTTAAGCAAGAAAAAGCAAGAAACGTTTTCTCTCAAGAACACCAAGAACACTCATCACTTTTCTTTAACAAGATCATCGTAAGTGTTTCTTTACTCTTGTTCTTTCTACATTGTAAGTTGGCATTCTTCACCTAAACAGCTTATTTTGTTAATCGTTTTTCCAAAAACCCTAAGATCACTCCGTTTGATCTTAGCTTTTCCAAAATCTTCTAAGATTTTTGTTAAAACAGTTTATATGGTGTTCTTATTTCTTTTAAGAACAATCATAAACTCTTATTTTGATATCTACTCATCAAAATAAAAGTTTCTTTTTAATACCGAAACACATTCCTTTTGTGTATTTTGGTATCTAATCCATTCCAAGTATAAAGGATTTCACCACTTTTATGAACATATTCTGTGTTCATTGAAAAGTGAAGAAAAATACATATTTTGGATTCTAAATCATCCACATATGTTGTTTTTATGTTTTAACAGAATGGCTGCTACTGCATCTACTTCCTTGGACGCCCAGCTCTCCTCTGAGGCCACGACACTGATGACTGCTACTGGAAACCTTCCAATAATCATCCCACAACATGACCTGCAGTTCAAACCCAACAACTTGATTGGGCAATTCGATCTCCCGGCCAACAAGGCGTTTCTGAAGCCTGCCAGGGATTTCCTTCTGTCGTGTCCCCTGAAGACAGCGTTCACGATCAACCCAGCGCCCAACAAACCCCTGCTCCTGCAGCTGTGGTCCACTGCTACCACTGCCCAGGAGAGGAACTCGAGGGGCAAGATGCATGAGGTGATCAAGTTCCAGATCAAGGACGACATCATCTCATTCGGCATAGGGACTCTAAGGAACGTCCTAAACTTTCCCAAGAAGCAGACGTTTCCTCCTGCTCCTTCCTCCGACGACGTCATCGCGTTCCTTGATGACATCGGCTACAAATGGCCTGTAAAGGAAGGCCACCCACTTGTGAAGACTGCTGCCACTGTCCACAAGACGGGGCTAAACGCGACGTTCTATTACATATGGAACACGTTTGGTCTCAGTCTGACAGGGAAGACGGGGAGCACAGAGCAATTCCCCACCGTCATACAGAACATGGTCTACTCTGCGATCAAAAATCGCAAGTTTGACTATGTCCGCTGTATCTGGGACGATATGATCAAGAAGATCAAGAACCGCACCAGGGTGGTGAACGTCCCCTACACCCGGTTCTTCACTGCAGTTCTGGCACTGCACATGGGTGACAACTACCCAACAGAGGGAAACTTCAACAATTACGCCCTAGGCGTGAAGTTTCTGGAGCAGCTGTCTGCGAAATCAGACGACGTTCCTCTGTCTGCAGTCCTGGTTGTCCCTGACGCACAACCAGATGCAGAGGTACAACCTACCCCTGCTCCTGCTCAAGGTATGTTTTCTCTCTTCTCTTCCAAACCACCTTCTTCTTCTTCTCTGCATGCTATGTCAGTAGCTAACCCAATACTGACTTCCCCAGCTGCAACATCTTCGGCGCCTCTGAAGCGCCCTCCTCCCTCTGGCTCCTCTCCTCCACCACAGCCCAAACGCGCCAAATCCAAGGCGTCAAAGAAAAAGAAGGCACCAGCGGGTAAGAAATACTATATTACCCTGCCTCAAATATTTAATAAACCATCTCCTTTATCTAAAACTTCTTCACCTGCAGATACTTCCATCTCTGCTCCTGTCCAACAAGAACCTGAGGTTGTTCATCTCGAACACTCAGAGAACGTGGAGGGTAATCGCTCTGATACCCTCCTAGCCTCAGGTAATAATTTTAAGCATAATATTACCATTTCTTCTTTTATGAAAGCTAATGAGTCTTCTAGTACTCACTTAGCTACTCTGTTTACAGGTTCTTTAGGAGCAGATGTTGAAGGGCACCCTTAACTCCATCAGGATGACCCATTCAACGACTTCGTCTTCACGGATGCCGACCGTCAGCTTAGTGCAACTGAGCTACGACGGCAGTCCGCTGAAAGGCAACTGCAGGAGGTCCGCACGGCGCTCCAGCAACAGGAAGACGCTCACAAGGCCCAGCTTCAGGCCTTGGAACTTGAGCTTGCAGCAGCCAAGGCCGCTGCCTCTACCGCCGAAGCCGCTGCAGCCTCTGCCACTGCTGCCGCCGCCGCTGCCGCCCCTGCTCCTACTGGTTTCACCATCACCATACCTTGTCTGGATGCCATCCACGACAAGGTCTCTCAGGTGGCTACCTCCTCCTCCTCCCTTCAGGCGTCTGTTGACGACCTGAAGGCCACGGCGTTACCCGCTCTCTCCACAGCGGTCAACGACAACTCCACCTCCACCACCAACTTCCAACAAATAGTGGTGCAGAGGTTGGATGCGCAGGAGACAGGCCTTCGCGCCCTCCAGGAGAAGGTGGCTGAACTAGCCACCGCAGTGAACTCACTGACCACTGCTCCTCCTCCGCCACCATCGTTCACCACGGCCGACAGGGAACTCCTCCAATCCCTGCTCTCATCTTCCTTCATCAACAGGAAGCTGAACGCCAACATGGCCTCTCTCCTCCAGCGGAGTGTTTCAACAGCTGCCTTCCAACAGGCACCTGTTGAGGGGGAGAGACAGCCGAGAGACCATTCCGTTTATTCCCCCTCCACCAACTGGAGAACCAACAAACAGGGGGGGACAAACGAGAATGAGGATGATGATGAAGATGATGATGATGATGAAGACGATGACACCTTCTTCGTCGAGAAGGTACCAGCCTCAACGCCCACTCCAGGGCCTGCACAATCTCAGGGGGAGAACCCCGGTGCACCTGGTACGTTACTATTACCATCCTCTCCCTCATCCTCTGATAACCAACCAATCTCTACTCTCCTTAAATCTAAACCTACACCTGAAACCATCACCCTTGACACCTCCTCTGAAGACTCTCCAATAAATAACCTACAAATGGTTGTCTACCAACCACCCAAACATCCTACCCCTGAACCAACACCTCATTCTTCTCCTAAACAAACCTCTGAACCCGAAAACCAAGAAAACTCTGACTTTCAGGATGTGAACTTTGGTTCTGTCACTGGTGAGATTATTCGCCTCATGGAGAATAGTCCATCAGAACAGACAAGAGCCGAATTAAGCAGAATGACTTTCAGAGTAACTCCTCTAAACCCTGAATCCATTCCCTCTAAACCAACCCGCTTTAACCCTGAAGCATCCTCTTCCAGAACCCCTGAAATTAGAGCCCCTCCTGAAACCATATGCCTATCATCAGATGATGAATTCATCTCTGATGACTTCTCTACCCCTGCTTCTTCTCCCAGATCTCCTCCCTCTAACTCTCCTAGATCTGAAGGTGAGAATTACCCTGACAACTCTGCTATTGTCAACAGGGATGGGCGTTTAGACGCCGTGATAGAGCGACTCGAGAGTACAAGAGTAAAAATTCCTCTTCGTACCTCTTGGGACTCCGAGTTCGCCTATCTATCACAAGAGGAATACAACGCTGCTGTACAGGCTCAGGAGGAGCACAATAAAAAGCAGAAGGAAGCCTTCCTCTCTGCTCAAGCCGCTCGAAGGCTTGCATCAGATTTTGTTGAAGAAGATGCAGAAATAAGTGCTGATCCTGTTCTAGCACAGAAGGCCGCGCTGAAGGTCTTCAACAGAAACGCTGAAGCTCAGTCTGAAGAAGTAAACACAGAGCTTGACTGGTGCAGAGACCGCCTTCACCTCAGAAAACATGGTGCTGCTATCTCTGGAATCCATCTCAGCCGAACTCGCGGCAAAAGAGCAAAAACATGGATCACCGTCAAACGCTCAGGAGTCAAGGATGTGCAACACACTCTTGACAAGTTGGAAAGATACAACTTGTCAGAGTGGAATGAAATCAGAAGCCTACTTCCCAAAGCCAACAGAAACTATCGGGCTGAAGTAGAAGAAGTCATTAATGGACTTATTGCACGCATCAGAAGAACAACCGAAATTCCTGATGACCTTCTCCAGCCTTCTTCAGCACTGCCTCAGCCACCTGTTCGAAGATCAGCCGGTGCTTCAACAAGGAGACCAACTCCTTGCATGCCCAGAATGGTTGTCAAGCCACTGGACCTCTCGATGCTTGATCTTTCACTCCCTCCAGGAGTCTCTCTGTCTGAAGGACAAGTCATCAGAGAACCTGTTCATGGTATTTGTGTAAGCGACAACTCCAAGATACTACGCTTTCAGCGTTTCAGCGAGCTACACAAAGCACCATATGAACACTTGGTTTCTGTTCTCTTCACTGCTCAAAGAGACAAGAAAAACCAAGATAATAAAGAGATTATTCGCACTGTCAGAGCTATACTCGATCATCGACTCGCCTTCAGCAATACTCCTGTTCCAATCGTAGTCAAGACTGAAGAATTTAGCGAAGACTCTGATAGTTAGAATATTTTTGTAAATTTTGCTTTCAGTACTTCACTTATGTACTCTTGTATTTTCTTTACTCTTGTAACCTGATTGAGATTAATGAAAATGCAATTCAATGCATTGTACTTTATTCCATCATAGTACTGAAAAAGATCCCTCAAAACAGTAAATGGGACATGTACCTTTATGAGTTCTATTTCCTACTGTTTTGTCTAGACTTAGAAATTTTTTTTCTTTCTAGACTTAGACAATTTCTCTGTTGTCTTATCATTATCATTTAGGGGGAGATTGTTGATCCAGCTCTCCTAAGACCTGATGAAATGATAATGATCCTGAATCTTTACTTAGTGAATAGGTTTTTACTTCTGTTATAGCTTGAGGAATTATCACTGAGTCTGTTCAGTGTTATTCCATGTTACCTATGCTGTAACTTATTTTTATAGTAATCAGGATCAGGATCAGGAGACGAACGAGTCTGTTCTACAGTCTACTGATCCTATCCACTGAAGTGAAGACCTCCTGAAGACATCAAGATCATACTCAAAGAACCATCAGCGACGTCGAAGAATTAGCTGATGACAGGAACAGCATGCTCGTGATCTGAAGACGGAACTCAGTGATAGCAGACTGCTCAATATCGTATGACATCCTGAAGAATCATCAGGATACAAGTGACCCTGAACAGCACCAACTTCAGGACTCTAGTCACTGATCAGTATCCTGATCCTGAAGGATTAGTGTAATGTCTTAGTCTAATGCACAAAAGGATTATCCGCCTTTACTGACACAAAAGTACATAAGGACAGTCTCTTTACTGTTCCCTCCGTACTTATCAGACCTCAAGGCAACTGTTTACACACTTCCTCTTTTGCACACCATGCAAAGAGTATTTGTTTATAGTAAATAGTACAAAGGACCACTTACATTGTGACACGTACACAAAAGTGGTTCTGCATGCATTTAATGCATTGGGTATAAATAGGACTTGAAGAGATGTTCTCCATACTTCTTCTTCATCCTAATCTACCCGAATCCTTTCTTTCTTTATTCCCTCTATCTTCTTTCTTACATCTTCTCACTCTAGTGCATAATGAAAGAACTTAGATTGTTTAGTTTAGACTCATTTGTCTTTTCTATTTCCGCAACAATCTGTAAATTCATATTGTTTATACAACAAGAATTTAAAAGTGAAAACTTGTGTGATTATATTCAACCCCCCCCCCCTTCTATAATCCCAAACACTATCCTTACTTGAAGGTCACCTCTTTGGGACCAACACCGCCATTCTTTGAGTTCATTTTTTTTGGTATCTACTTTTTGGTGACTTGTAAACGATGGGAAGAAATGGGCCATCTTTGTGCATACACAAACTCAAACACTTTTTGAAACCCCTAAAGCCCACTCAATGTCTTTTCTCACAATGAGGACATTGTGAACTTTTAAGTTTGGAGAGGGGTGACTTTCAGTCAGTACCATCAAAAAGCAAAAAAACCGGGGTGGCCACTGTAAACCAGAGTGCCCACCCAAAAAAAAAAACTTATAAAACCAAAAGAAAACCCAGAGTGATTACTCCAGTAACATCAGAGAACCCACTCACCAAAAATATTCAAAAAATTAGAAGGGTCACATCTGTGCTCGTTCTTAAAAAAAAAGACTTGCAAAACGAGAATATCTCGTAAAAAGTCGAAAAAGCCCAAAAATAAAATAAATGGGAAGACTAGAGTCCAAACAAAGTTTGGAGACGTGCATTGCAAAACAGTGGGGATATATTCAAAGCTATACACATACCAACCCTATAACCCGCAAGTCCCATGGATCATCGTTTGACAAGAGGAGGAATTTTTTTTTTTGGGAACGTCAATTAATGGCCAGTTAGCTTATGAATTCGGAAGGCACTTTTGGAGGAGATCAAACCTCATCCACTCATGGGTTCACGGTACAATTTCCATGCATATTCTCTTTATTTTTTCATCTTGAGTCATTTTTAGTTGTCATTTTTATTACTTGGGGACAAGTAATGTTTTAAGTTTGGATATGTGATAACTATAAATTCTTATAGTTATTTACGTTTCTTTTTAGTGTTTTTATTTATATAAAATAGCCGTTTTGGTCCGAAAAACCCAATCTTTTGGTTAAAAATAATGTTCTGAGCTAATTTAGTGAGTCGTAGTATTTTTGGATTTTATTACGTGTTTTGGGGTATTTTTGTGGAAAAATCTTGTGCAGCGACTCTGGAGTGCCCACTGGGAGCTGACGAGGGTAATTCGGGAAATTCAAGCTTAAAGAAGACTTTTTGGTCATCTTTGAAGACTTTTGGGGCAGCATGGTTCTCTTGGTAGCTGGTAGAATATTGTGGAAAAAGAAGTCAAGATTCTTGCATAATTGGGGGAAAAGGACCAATTAAATGGTACAAGGATTCCTTGGTATGGCTTCCATGCCTAACCCATGTGAATGCACTATTGAAGAGAAGACTTTCTTCCCCCAAGCTCCATATAAATATGTGATATTGGTGCAAAGGCTCAATCACCTCCACCTCCACTTCACCTCTTATCTCATTTCATCCTCAATCCATTAGCTAGCTTTAGTTTAGTTTTTCTTTCAACTTAGTTTTATTTGTAAGGTAAAAGTAACTTTATTTACTAGTAGTAAGTCTTTTAGTTTAAATTTTACTTTTCAGCCTAGAACTAATTTTATTTTCCAGCAAGTAGTTTTAAATTCGTATCTCGTATTTTGTACGTCTAGCTACTGGAACTACAGTGTCCGCTTCTGTCGACACTGTAGCGTTTTTAATTAAATTTCGTAATCTTTTAGTATGACTTTTCTAAACATTTTTACTTTTGTTTTCTCTCTTTTATTCATTATGCACTAGTAGTAATTAGGGATGTAGGGAGAAAAAGTACCCGGAGTTTATAAAAAATGCTTTAATAGTTTACGTGTTTTAAAACTCAAATTATTTTGTTCACTTATAATTCAATAAAGCCTTAATAATGCAAACGAGCTGATCACTTGAATGTGTTTAATGTCTAGTCTTGACTTAGAGATAGGTAAGACGCCGTGACATGAGTTTGAGTGACACTAGGGGATTCGAGAGGGTCCTTACGACACCAACGAGAGTTGGGTTTAGTGCAGCGGGTAGATTCCCACCAAAAGGAGCGGGCAAGCTACCTAGTGTTCCCATCGAGGCCACTTAGAGCGATTGCTTAAGCACAAGCCTATGAAATCCGAGAGGATTCGCCGGGGATCAACCACTGACTTGGTAATTGAGTTTTGAGACCGTAGATTTTACTAGGAAGTGTGAGTGTGAGATAGGACCGGGTCTTTCGTGAACAGAGAGTGTCCACTGTCCCACAACACAATGATCACCAACTAGGCCAAAGTATTTCTTATAAAGTCCGGGGAAAATTATTCCTACGTCCCTATCTTTTAAACCTTAGAAAAATCGTTTGCTTAGTCCTTAGTTAATCTTTTAATATTTCAAAAACCCAAAACCAATTTATCTCTTCCTCTCTAATCGAAACTCGTAAAAAGGAGCTCATGAGAACCGTATTGTCTTGATTGTCCGGTCCCTGTGGAAAACGATTCCGGTATCTTACCGACTATTAATTGAAGTGACGATCACAGTGACCAGTGTATACTTGTACTGCCCACTGTGGCCTGTTCGCAAGAGCATTGTGAATTACACGTGTTTGATCTCGCAAACTAAGTTTTAAAGTAACGATCACAGTGACCAGTGTGGATTGTACTGCCCTTTGTGGCCTGTTCGCATTCCTACTGTGATTTACACGTGTGAGGCGTTCGTCGTGGCATATACGTTATTTATGTGTATATATATTGATTAAAGAAAATTGTTATTTTTATTAAATTACATATTTGGTCCTTGCAATTTGGACAAAAATTGAAAAATGAAAAGGAAAAAGGTGAAAAGGCTATTTTCCCCGCCTACTTGATAGAGAATTTGACGGCTGTTAGTGTGAGAGACCAAATCCATAACGATTTACATATCTGGAGGATTATTTATGTAATAAATGAATTTTAAGAACCAAACCTATAATTTTCGACAAACGTTAGGGACCAAATATGTAATTAACTCATTTGTTGTACTACATTTGATAATGTATTGTTGTACTATTTAAAGTACGATTACTACTTTAAGATTATATTATTTGGTTCTTTAGATGAAGATTATCATCACTATATATTTTAATAAAATAACTTAATTTGATGATATATTTCTATCAAATAATTACAGTTGAAAAACAAAAATTATTTAAAGAAAATAACTTCACTACTCAATGAAAATGAGGTGGAGCTTTGATATTAATTTTTTAAGAACGTCTATTTTTCGTTGTACTACATTTGATAATGTATTGTTGTACTATTTAAAGTACGATTATTACTTTAAGATTATACATTTGATACCTTTAGTTTCGTCCAAAACTTGTTCAAATTAAGTATTTTGAACTCTTCCATCCATTCTATAAATACCAATTTATCTAAATTCCACTTCACAAATATACGCAGGTACCCAAAAGCATATCGTAGTTAAGAGAAAAAATGGCTACCAACAAGTGGAGCATCATCTTGCCGTATGCCCAAGCTTGATAATCGAAGTTGAGATCCAACCCCAACAAAGATTGACTTCGATTATCAAGCTCGGGCATATCGCAAGGAATATGTTGGTGGAGATAAACTTGGTATACATGTGTTCCTTTATATAGTGAGCCTTATTTGGTATACGTATGTTTTTCTGGTTGATGGATTTATTGATGGTTGTAATATTCTATACTTTATTTTTGGAAATAGTTTTCAAATACACCGCTGGAGAATACAATGCCTTCCGAGTCAATGTCTTCCAACAATTATATCTTATATTGACCCCAAGGAGTCCTAAAGAAGGGGGTTTCATATAAGCCGTTGGATCAAATATCAGATTAAATCTGAGCCCTTTAAAATCAGTATTTTACGGTTATCCAGCCCACTCCTCTCCCTCTTCCCCGTCGAACACTCACTATCTCCATTTCCATCTCCTTCTATTCAACTCCGCACGCATCTCCATTTCATCAACTCCCCACGATCCATTGGCTTTGAATACCTTAAACTAATTCAATGGAACAAGTTTCGTTTCTTCTAATCCAGGTGATATTTTGCGATTTTCATCTTTTAATTTGAAATTTGGTGTTTTTATGAAACCCTAAATCGTCAGGTTTATTGTTACGATATTTTGTTCCAATTGTGTTGAATGTGACATTTCATTGGAATCGATTTCCTCATATGTATTTGTTTTTTATTTTGGAGGAACGAGGAATCCATCTCTACTCGAATCCATGATATAGGTTAGTTTATAATTCAATAATTTTAAAGATTTTGTAATTTTGACTATTGGGTAATTTAAGCCTTTTCAGTTTGACATACAAAAAGTTTGGTGAATTGAATTTTTGGTTTGGTATTTGGAAATTCAAATTTCTCAAGATATACCGAAAAGTTTAGACTGAAATTTTGATTGGATTTCATATATATGAACTACTAATAGGCTTTTCTCCCCCTCTCCCCTGCAAATTCTTTGTTTCAGAGGATGATTTGGAAGACCTTTTCACACACACTGACTTTTAATTGGTATAGAATAAACTGACAATTCAATTCAATGTGAAGGCTGGTGGTATTGTGTGCTGGATTTCACTATGCATGTTTTTTAAAATTGTGGCTGATTGAAGCTGTATTTTGTTCTGTAGGTAGCATATTCAGCCACTTTTTGCAATAATGGAATTGGAATGGTTAAGGTACTCATTTAGCATAGATAGAAGTACAAATTATGTTTCAAGGTTTTGGATGGTAGTCTAAACGAAGTTAGTACAGACTGGTTTTAAGTTCATCTGACGACAGTTGTTTGTGCATATATAACTACACTTATGGTAGATGCTAGCATTGCTCAAAAAGTTGATGCTAGCTTTGCTGCATCTTAATCAGATTGTTTTACTTCTTTTTTTAATTTCTACTTCCTGCACATTTAAACTCATGGTGAAATAAAAGTTGATTATTTATTTGTTTTATTTCTGTCTTATGTTGTACACACAAAATTTTATAAACACATTTTCTAATTTTTTTAATTAGAAAATGAGAACTCTATCATTTTAACCAAACACGTTTTCTAAAATCTTCTTACAAGACTTTAATGAAAATTTAACTCCATCATTTGAAAACATTTTCGTAGAAAATGCAAATAATTTTCCATAATCAAACGCCAACTAAATCTTCTCATTTTAAATGGTTTATTTGTTCAAAAAAAGGTTCATTCAAATTGGGAAGGTTTGTTTGGATCTTTTTGCAATTTTTTCTGTTAAAATATGCATATTAAAGTAAATATTTGATAAACTGATACTTTGTAAAACCAACAATCAGTGAGAGGTTGAGATTAAAGTTAACGTAAGAAGCATGAGAAAAGATATGGACCCTGGCCGATCATTCTACTGGGTATGTGCCTTTATTTTCTTATGTTTGATTATTTCCTTAACATGTCATTTTTGTTTGTGACCTTAAAACAAAAGAGTCGTAATGATGGTTTTGCTTTTGCATCGGCCAACATAATAAAAAGATTCAGCTTCCAAAAAGATAACTTTTCCATAGCATGTTGTGAGTTTTCTAAATTAATTTAGATCCTTTGGTCACATGAATTTGAGGGAAAAAATATTACTAAATACTAAAAAGATTCTTGAGGATTTTCACTTAAATCTAAATTAAAATCATGTTGTATATCAGACCAACGGACGGGTATAATGCTAGTTATGATTTGATTACTGAGCTTGGGCCACTGGAAAGGAATTATATATATATATATATTATTGACCCAGGATAATTGATAACCGTTCTTTTAATCTCGATCGTTTAAAATACTCCAAACTTTTGATCCTAGCCGTTTAAAATCACTTCCATCTAAACCGTATCCCATTATCCTGATTTCAACTTCCCTTCCGCTCCAAAACTCCCCACGATTACTATCTCCAGCTTGAACGATCAATCATAATCGCCTCCTAACCTCCACACAACTCCACGATCATCAATTTCAAGGTGTATTTGAAGAAGGGTTCTCTCAAATGGCAGGGTTTTAACCTTCGCCATCTGCTCCTACTAATTACCTTTCAAGGGATTCGAAAATGGCAACCATCATTCAACACCAGGTTGGTATAATTATTTTATATGGTTTAGTTGTCCTTACATATCACTTGTACCAATTAGCCCTTATTTTTTAAGTATCAACAGGTATTGTAATTACAGTTCATTGTCATTTATATCAATTGGTTTATTGGTGGCCACCAAGGCACAACGCATTTGTGTTTTAATTGTTGATTTAGTTGGATGAATCCTATTGTCTTTTTTACGTAGCCTTTTCAGTTGAATATACTCTTTTCACTAGATTTAGGAACTTTAAAGCATTACATCTAGCTTCAAATTTCATGTCAGGATTTAATATTCTAAACCTTGCCAACTCAACATAACTTGAAAGAAATATATATTGAGTCTGAACTTGAGATATATGTGAATCATCATTTTGCTATAAAATCACAGGTTTGTTATATTACTCATCTTCCATATTTAACACTAAAATCATTTCATTTTGAATCTATGATTTAACACTAAAATCATAGATTGGGTCTTGTATAACACAACCACAGAAATCAAAAGATATTAGTAGACCCATTTCCTGAAGTTGGGTAAGAGAGACTAGCCTTATCGCTAGTCCTGGTACATGCAGTACATCTGGTAACTGAATCGTGTCATTAGAGAAATTCCCACTAAATAGTACAGGCTTGGGAGTAAGATCCGCCATGCGAACGGTTGGATGCTGAGATGGTTGCTTAGTGATGAAATCGGCAGGATATGGTGACATGTGGTTAAAGCAGCCAGAATAAAAAATCCAGAAGTTCCCTGTCGTGGATGATTGCGAAGAGTGTATGCCCATAGTCCAAGACATTGGTTGTTGCATGACTTGTCGACACAACAAAAGTTGCATGAGATGTTGATTCTGACGCATGAGTTGCATCAGTTCAGCCTTACGTGATGGATCCAGTGACATAGATCCATTTAAAGTAGTGGATTTGGGTTTAAAATGATTGATGTTGGACGCCATAGATAAAGGTTGCAGGGTTTGGAAACCCGAAGTCTGGTGTTGGAAAACCCGGTGTTGGATGGTGATGAAACCCTGGTGTTTGAGGACTTGGGTTTGAAACCCGGTGTTTGAAGACTTGGGTTTGAAGCCCGGTGTAAGCTGGGTTTGAGAGAAACCAAAAGGTGGTTTTTTTTTTTTTTTTTTGGAAAACTAGACTTGGGAAACCGACTTGGGAAACTAGACTTGGGAAACTAGACTTGGGAAACTGAGACTTGGGAAACTGAGACTTGGACTTGGGAAACTAACTTGGACTTGGGAAACTAACTTGGACTTGGGAAACTGGACTTGGGAAACTCGACTTGGACTTGGGAAATTGGGCTTGGGAAATTGGACTTGGGAAACTTGACTTGGACTTGGGAAACTCGACTTGGACTTGGGAAATTGGACTTGGGAAACTTGACTTGGGAAACTTGACTTGGACTTGGGAAATTGGACATGGAAAATTGGACTTGGGAAACTCGACTTGGGAAACTGGATTTGGGTAAGGATAGATCTGATGTTCGATCTAGGGTTTCGTATCGACTTGGGAAACCGACTTGGAAAACGAGATTTGGGTAAGGATAAATCCGATGTTCGATCTAGGGCTTTGTAAGGAAGCAAGTATGGCAGAAAGAACTAAGACGACAAGTGGCGGTGATGCGATCGGCGGTAACACGATCGATGGTAGCGACGGTGATGGTGGCGGAAACAACACAATCAGCGGTGATGATTGTGATGACGACGAAGGAAGCGACGATGACGACGATACGACGGAAGCGACGACGGCAGCGGCGATATGACGGCGGCGGCGATATAACGGCGGCGGCGATATGACGGCGATGATGACGATACGGAAGCGACGGAATCGATAGAGAGCAACCTAATGCTCTGATACCATGTTAGAACAAGAGAGAGACCAAAAGTGTAGCCGTATATTGATTGAGAATGAAAAGGATTACTGTACAGAGAAAAGTAAACCTAATCTATTTATACATAGGTTACAAGAGAAAAGTTATAAGCCTTAAAGCCCTAAATCCCATGGGCCTATATACAAAATACACTTAACAGGCAATAAACATTGAATTCCATATTTAACACTTGTCCTCTGTCTGATCGTACATCGAATACCCAAATGTATGCACATATTAGCATGTGAGTGGCTAGATGTGTACCTTACTCGTAAGATTTTTTGATTCATGTTTATAATCTGCTCCAGTATTTTATGTTCAACAAGTCAAATTGTTCCAAAGTAATATCAACTTCTGAAGCCAGAGATCAACAAACCAGCACCACCAAATTCAGAAATGCAAGCCCTTTACTACTTAATCTTCTGTCAAGGCATTGAGATGATACATTGATATGTTTATTTTGCAAGTGTGCCTTCTGTCAAGTAATTGTTTATTTGGCTTATGTTGCAACTTGCCTTTTGTGTTGTCCGAAAATAATGCTATCTGGTAGAATCCTAAATACCCTTCTGCAAATGTTCAAATAAACAGATTGATTTCTTTTTAATTATTTGTTTGCCAATTGACTTGCTGAACTTAAGGATCATATCTTTGTTCTATTTTCTCAGGTATCATTGCTTCCTATACCAGAAAATTAGCTTCATTTTGAGCACGTGAAGGTGGGATGTGTATTGCGAGGCAGCCAAGCAAATGATGGTTGACATGGTGATTTTTTGGCAGCCATGGGCGTGGTTTGATCAAGAGGTTAGTGTCATCTTTATCAATGGATCCCAAGTGTTCAACGAAATGTCTTAGGGGTCGTTTAACAAATTCTGACCGAGAGCATTTACTGGCAAGAGATTGCCGTTTAATATCATGTCGTGTAACATCATTTGCCATGAAAATGGATTGTTGGTAAGCATTCGAAGCCCAGTAAGAGTCTCGGTCCTTGGATCCTTGCCTTGCCTTGTCTCTTACCGGGTACGTTTCTCGGTCATCACCATACCAATATATAAGATAAATGATATTGGTAAGCGCTTACCCCGGTAAACATTTAGTAAATGACCCCTAATTAAGTAACTATGCATTGAAATTGGCAGAAGCATTTCTGGGAACCTCCTGTTTTGATAGTGAAGAAGCCCAAAACTTGAAGTTGTGGTGACGCTTTAAGGAGTTGTAAGTTTTACGTTACATGTTGTACCCATTTTTCTTTACTTCATTTTTTTTGAACGGCGGGTTAGTTGTTCGCCTTTGCCCGGGTTTAAACCTTGGACTTCTACTCCATTTTCAAGTTTGTTGATTATGGTATACGAGGCCTGGTCTTAATGGTAAAAGAATCCTATTTATTCGTTTTAAGTAAATGGTTATCAAACATTTTCTACAACATTCAAATAATGTTGATCATGGTATAAGAGGCTTTGTCAAATCAGCTAAATTTAAATGTAGTACAAATACTACATTTTTTAAATCTAAATTATATGTGTTAATGTAGTGTTTATTAAAGAAGTTGAGGGACCTTAAGTGTAACTTTCTATTTCCTAGGGTTGGGGTATAAATACCCCAATGCCTTGTATTGTAGAGACTTAGACGTTCATTTGCAATATGAAAGACTTGTGACTTCTTCTCTACAACTTTCTCTAACTACATCTTTCTCTCTCTTATTCATAAGTTTGCATCACAATCTTGATGAGATTGTGTTAGATTTGGATTCATTCACACTTACAATTGGTATCAGAGCAGGATCTACTGCATTTTTGATGAAGATTCTCATGGATTGAAGTGAAGATTTGAAGGTTTGAAGCTTTAAAGATAGTCATCAATGGAGGTTCATGAAGATTTGAAGATTTTTGGTTGATTTTTCATGAATTCATGTTTGAATTCATGAATCAGAGTGATATTTGAGTGTTCTTGTACAGATTAAGATAGGATTTGTGGTGAAATTGAAGTTTTTTGGCTACAAAATTGAGAAAAATATGATGTTCAAATGTCTCGAGATTCTTATGTCTCGTGACTTAGTCTGCATGTCTCGTGACTTCACAGACCTATCTCGAGACGTGGGGTGTTAGATCTCGTGTTAAAGTCACGAGTTGTTAGTTGGAGTACAAACCAACGGAGTTAGCTCGAGAGTTTGTCGTTTTGTCAGGCGTGTAAACTACTCGAGACATCATCTCGAGTGATACTGTTCATCACTTGAGACAGATCCACGAGTTATACAATTTGGGTCTCGAGACAGCATCTCGAGGGTTCCTATTCTCATCTCGAGACATTATCTCGAGTATTCCTATTTTCATCTCGAGACATCATCTCGAGTATCACTATTCTCATCTCGAGACATCATCTCGAGTGTTACTATTCCCTTCTCGAGACAGTATCTCGAGTTAATATCTCGTGAGTTACTATTCAATCTCGAGACATCTCTCGAGACATTTTGAAACTTGTACAAGCCACTCTAAAGGTTGAGAATCTGAAAAATTAGTAGAAAAGATCCTGAACAGAAAAATGAATCCAGCAAACAAACGAGAAGACATGGCAATGGTATCTGATTCAAAAGCACCGGTACTTTTCAAAGATGAGTATGAACTGTGGGTATCCAGGTTCAAATTATTTGTAAAGAGAAAGGAGAAAAGGAATTTGATTCTAAAGTCAATTGAGTATGGACCAAAACCATTGCCAACACATTTGGTTCAAGGAGTCAGAGATGTGAAGGAGTTTGAAGAAATGGACGATGCTGAAAAATGTCAATACCTGGTAGATCTAGAAGCACAAAACTGTCTGATTCAGGCAATTCCGAATGAGATATACAGGAAGCTTGACAGTTATGATGATTCTGCTAAATCGATTTGGGATCAGTTAGAGAGGATTATGTTAGGATCTAAGGTAGGGAATCAGATGCGTATTACTACTCTGATGGACAAATATGAAAATTTTAATATGAAAGATGGAGAATCACTAGAAGAGGCATATGATAGATTTGTCATTTTAATGAATGACATGAAGAAAAATAAGATCTACAGGTCAGAGATGGATTTTAATGTGAAGTTCATAAATAATCTCTCTTCAGACTGGAAACCCTTCACAAGGTTTGTTAAGCAACACAAAGCTCTTAATGAACTAAAAGTATATGAAGTATTTGAGAATCTGAAGTTGTTCGAGGAGGAAGTTGAAGAAGCAGTATATGAGAGGAAAAAGAAAGAGAAGGCTGAAGAAGAATCTCTTGCATTACTAACTGACAGAAAGAAAGGAAAGAATGTAATCAAGAAGGGCAAGGCAAAAGTGTTTGAAGTGGATGATGATGAGGAAGAAGAAGGAAGTGAGGATGAAGAACGGGACTTGATGTTTCAAAGTTTGTTGACTTTAACAGAAGCCTACAGAAAGAAATACTACAATAGACCAAGTTCCAACAACAGACGATTTGCATCCAGAGGAAGGAATTTCAACAGAAGTGTTAGTCAAAATCAAGGTCAGATGTATGCTCAAAGAAATCCAGGTACCTATGTTGACAAATATGCTACCAAGGGAGTTGAGGAAGAAAAGGAAGCTACTGAGATTGTTGAGGAGAAGAAGACAAATGAAAATATCACATGCTTTAAGTGCGGAAAAAAGGGTCATGTGGCAAGGATATGTCCAGCAAAGATGTCCAAAGTTGAAATTCTCAGAAAGAAGTTAGAATTGGCAGAAAAGCAGGAGCAAGGGTTAGTGCTAATGGCTGATGATGAAGAATGGCTCGATGTTTCAGATACGGAAGATCAAGCACAAATGTGCTTCATGGGATTGATGGAGGAGGAGTCTGATGATGAGGAAGAGGAAGCTTCTGATCCTCAAATGGTAAATGATCCTCATTTCATAGAATTCAAAAACAAATTGCTTGAAATGACAAATCCAATTCATTTGAAAAATCAAGAACTTGAAATTGTCATTTCAAAGCAAACTCAAGAACTTACTGATTTAACTCAACAAAGAGATAATCTTTCTTCTATGGTTGACAAGTTGAATGAATCAGTAAGTGAACTTGAGGATCTGCAACAACAAAATAAAGTTTTGAAGTCAGAAATTGAGTTTCTAACTCTCAGTTTAACATCTGAAAAAGATAATGTTTCATCTTTAAACAAAACAATTTCAGAATTGAACTTTAAATTGTACAAGATTGGACAATCTGAGCACACATTTTTTCTAAATAAACCATATGCAGATAGAGACTTATTTTCAAAAGAAGGTCTTGGTTTTAAAAATCCTCAATATTTGAAAAAGGCCTTAGAGGAAAAACCTGCATTTTATAATCTCACTGATTTGAGAATGAGTGCTCGATTTCCAATATTAAAAGGTTTTGAAATGAAAGAAGAATTTTCTGAAATGCAGGAGATAAAGAAGCATGATCCATTGTATCATGGTGAGAAATATCACAGAGTAAAATTTGTATATAGTTCTGATAATCTGAAAATTAAGTCCCCAGCAACTCTGGATTCTTCTAGTGCATTTTTACAGTCAGAATCACAATGGGAGAGTGATGGTATATTAAAACCTTATGTTCCAACTTTAGAGCTTGAAAAGAAAATTTTAGAATTGGAAAATAAAATTCAAGAGCTATTACAACAAAATGAAGCTCTTATTTCTAAAAGTAAGAACTTTGTAACTTGGAACTCTTCTGAGACTGATTCTAAAAGTTTTGTTTCTGATATACTAGATGAGTTAGTTTCATCTGTTTCAAACTGTATTTTTGATATACCTAATTCCAAATGTGATTCTGAAACTCAAGATCCGTCTTCAAAAATATACACTGAAGGTTTAGATGATATCCAAGAAAACGTTATTAGAGTTGTCACATCTGATGGATATGTAGCATATAAGGAATCATCAGCATTATCATCAACTGATGTTGTTACACCATTTAATCTCAAATCAGTTGATGATACACAACCTATCACTTGTGAATCATCTAAATCTCTGTGTAACGATCAGAATCCTCAGTCTGTTAAATCAATACATGAATCATCTTCTCTTGTTTCTCCTGAAGTTTCAGATAATTCTTTACAAGATGAAATACTTTGTTTAAAGAAGACACATGAATCTGTCAAGAAACAATTTCAAAATACTATAAAACAACTGAGAGTAGAACTTGCTCAACATAAGTGTGATTCAAAATTTTGGTCTAGCAAATGTAGTTCTTTAACAAAAAGTTACGACAGATTAGTTGAAAGACTATCTGTATATGAAGAGGGACTACATTATGCTGGTAAAAACCAAAAGATTGTTGCTCCTCCGGTTACTGAAAGTTATATAAAGAACATACGATTTACTCAGGGTGTTCAATCAATGTTGCGACATTTTCAAAAGCAAATTGATTTGAAAAAGAAAAATCCTAATCTTGAAATATCTGACAAATCTGAGGAAGCTTCTAATCATAGTCAGTCTAATTCTATCAAGCTCAAACCGTTTGATATATGTGCCAATGTGTCTACAGACGAAGTGAGTTTTGCTATGAAGAAGAGAAGACAGAAGAAGACAAAGAGTCGGTCTAGAAAGCAAGTTTCTAGTATGCAGTTTTCATCTAGTTTTGTTACCCCTACTAATAGACGGAGTCGTTTTTCTTTCAATAAGAATCATGTACCTTCTAAAAATTCAAGTATTAATAAAAAGGCTACTATGATTTCTTCAAACTTCCGACATCTAGATGAAACTCATACTATGTCCAATACTGCTTCCGCTCTTTATTCTTCTGTCTCTAATTACTTACCATTTAGAAAGTTTATTGTGCGTCAAGGAATCAAATATTTTTGGGATCCAATCTCACGAGTGTATAAGAATTTTTCCCCTCAATGACCCATTTTTAAATGGGTTCCTAAATCTGCTTGATTTTATTCATTGCAGGCCAGTCATAAGTGGTACCTTGATTCCGGGTGCTCCAAACATACGACTGGAAGAAAAGAGATCATGTCCAATTATAAAGAAGAATATGGTGGATCTGTAAAGTTTGGTAACAATGAGTTAGCTCCAGTAGTTGGTCAAGGTGACATTGTATGCAAAGATATTACTATTCAAAATGTTGCTCATGTTGTTGGTCTAAATCACAATCTCTTCAGTATTGGCAAATTTTGTGATAAAGATTTGGAGGTTTATTTTAAGAAAAGAAGATGTGTTGTCAGAACTGAAGAAGGTAAAGAGTTGTTAGTCGGGTCTCGACGAACAAATCTTTACACAATTAGACTTCAACATAAGTTACAATGTTCTTCTTCTTGTCTCATTACTCGATCCTCCTTACGTCAAGCAGTTTTATGGCATAAACGCTTATCTCATTTGAATTTCCGATACATTGATAAAATTGTAAAACATCAACTGGTATCTGGAATTCCAAAGATTAAGTTTGAACAGGAGGAAATGTGCCCTGGATGTGAAAAAGGCAAAATGAAACGTGCATCTCATCCCCCTAAACCAGAACAAGGATCTAAATCTCCTTTGAGTTTATTACATATGGATTTGTGTGGGCCCATGAAGTTTCAAAGTTTGGCTGGTCGTAAATATATTTTGGTCATTGTTGATGATTTTTCACGATATACTTGGACAAAGTTTTTAAAGACTAAAGATGAAACGTCATCTCTTATTATCAATTTTATTAAAGCTGTTCAAGTACAACTTAAACTTCCAGTCCAAACTGTCAGAACTGATAATGGTACGGAGTTCAAAAATACTTTTCTCAAATCATTTTATAATTCTCTTGGTATTACTCAAACATTTTCTGCTGCAAGAACTCCGGAACAGAATGGGGTAGTTGAACGTCGAAATAGAACTCTTGTTAAAGCTGCAAGATCTATGCTTGCTGAAAGTCAACTACCTCAATACTTATGGGCTGAAGCAGTTAATACTGCTTGCTACACACAAAATTGATCAATTATTCATAGGAGATTTGGTCAAACTCCTTATCATATTTTGTTTGGTCGTATTCCTTCAGTTGGACACTTTAAAGTGTTTGGTTGCAAGTGTTTTGTTTTAAATGAAATTCAAAATAGGGGTAAGTTTGGGCCTAAATCTGATGAGCTGGTTTTTGTTGGGTATTCTGAGTCTTCAATAGCATACAGGGTACTAAATAGACAGACAAGGATAGTCACTGAAAGCATCAATGTTCATTTTGATCCGATTACTGAATTATCTTCTGATATTTCATCTTCATCTGTTACTAATGTTGTGGTCAATGCAGATTCAACATCACAAGGACCATCTGGGTCATCTGCATCGTCAAATGCTTCTTACCTTGATTTTTTATTTCAATTAGTTTATGATGATTTTTCTAATACTTCTTCCTTCTCAACAGGTAATGTACTTGCTTCACTATCTCTTCCGTTATCGTCTAATTCAGAGTTAACTTCTTCTACTCAGAATGATCCTGATCTATCAGAGGCAGTTGAGACACAGTCTTCTGATACATCGTCCTTGGCCACACCTGATTCCCATCTCACATCCATTCAGGCCGCTTCTGATGTTCAAGATATACCTTCTCCTTCATCTGATGAAACCCCTGTTACAATCCCTTCTTCTGTTCCTTCTGAACCTTCTACCACTTTACCTGTTGACATCATTGAACCTACATCAGTTAACGATCAGACGCCTTTACCTCATACAGTCAAATGGACTCGCAGTCATCCAATTGAACTGATTATTGGAGATCCTACATCCACAGTCAAGACACGAGCTGCAACGGCTAATGAATGCAATTTTTCTGTCTTTTTGACTGATACCGAACCAACCCAAGTTTCTGATGCACTGCAAGATTCTGACTGGGTAACTGCTATGCAGAAAGAACTAAATCAATTTTCGGCACTTAAAGTGTGGCGGTTAGTGAAGAGACCTCTAGATAAGTCCATCATTGACACCAAATGGCTGTTTAAGAATAAGAAAGATGAGCATGGTACGATTGTTCGGAACAAGGCTTGACTTGTTGCGAAAGGTTACCGACAACAAGAAGGCATTGATTATGATCAGACGTTTGCTCCAGTTGCTCGGCTGGAGGCTATTCGTATGTTTCTGGCATATGCAGCATACAAAGATTTCACGGTGTTTCAAATGGATGTCAAAACTGCGTTCTTGTATGGTCATTTAAAAGAAGAAGTATATGTCTCTCAACCGGAAGGGTTCGTTGATCCCGATCATCCTGACTATGTCTACGTTTTAGATAAGGCTCTTTATGGATTGAAGCAAGCTCCACGAGCTTGGTATGAAGAATTGTCGACATATCTTCTATCCAAAGGGTTTAAGAAAGGATCTGTAGATTCAACTTTATTCATTATGAAGGAAGGAGATCATATTGTGGTCATTCAGGTGTATGTGGATGATATTATTTTTGGGTCTACAAGTAAAGAATTGTGCAAGAAATTTGAAACCATCATGACACAAGAGTTTAAAATGAGTATGATGGGTGAGATCAATTTCTTTCTTGGATTGCAAGTGAAGCAATTTACTGATGGCATCTTCATTAATCAGTCAAAATATATCTTTGATTTGTTGAAGAAGTATGACATGTCATCGTGCAATTCCATTGGTACTCCGATGGCAACGGGGAATAAGATTGGACCTGATCGTGAAGGAAAGGATGTGGATCTTCGTACATATCGGGGTATGGTTGGTTCTCTAATGTATCTGACAGCTAGTCGACCAGATATCATGTTTGCTACATGTGTATGTGCTCGATATCAAGCAAAACCAAAAGAGTCTCATCTGGCTGCAGTCAAAAGGATTTTCAGATATCTAAAAGGAACTCCATATTACGGGTTATGGTATCCAAAAGGTCTTGGTTTTGAGCTTCAGGCATATTCTGATGCAGACTATGGTGGGTGTAATATGGACAGAAAGAGCACATCGGGTCATATTAAGTTATTAGGAAACAAGTTGGTGTCTTGGGCATCAAAGAAGCAACAGTGTGTATCCACTTCCACAGCTGAATCTGAATATGTTGCCGGTGCAAGCTGCTGTTCTCAGGTACTATGGATGCAGACACAGTTGCGGGATTATGGATTTGTGTACAAGAAGATTCCTATATACTGTGATTCAAAGAGTGCGATTGCTATCTCTGCAAATCCTGTTCAACACTCCAAAACGAAGCACATTGATATCAGGTATCATTTTTTGAAAGACAATGTGGAAAAACAGAATATCGAACTATATTTTGTAAATACTGAATATCAGCTAGCGGATTTATTTACCAAGGCTTTAGATGAGAAGCGATTCAAGTTTCTAATCTCCAGACTTGGTATGATTGATAAAAAGATATAACTATCAGATAGTGGGTAATTATCTATATACAGATTACTTTGATATACAATTAGTGGTCTAAGTGTATATTCTTGTAGTCTGTATATCTTTAATTACTCTTCTATTCCTGATTTTATGTTTTTTAATTTTCGGTTATTTCTCTTTTTCCTCAGTTTTTTTTACTGAACATGTTTTTGTCTACTAATCTGTGTTTCAAGTGATTGCAATAATTCAGGGGGAGTATCTCAGATTATCATACTGATAATTGTTTCATTTCTTCAGATGGTTCAGGTATGCTCAGGTATAGGGGGAGTAATAGTCAAGGGGAGTATTTCAAGTATGTGCATGTCTCGAGTGTCTATATCGAGATGAACATGTCTCGGGTTATTATCTTGTATCTTTACTACGAGATTGTTATGCATGTGTTTCACTCGAGAATATATCTCGAGTGTCTATCTCGAGTCTATCTCGAGTGTCCAACTCGAGTCTATCTCGAGTGTCCAACTCGAGTCTATCTCCAGTATCCAACTCGAGTCTATCTCGAAACTTTATCTCGAGTGTCTATATTGATCACATGTCAACCACGTGTGTATCTCGAGTGTCAAACTCGAGACTCTATCTCGAGTATCTATCTTTACCACGTGTCAATCACGTGTCTATCTCGAGTGTCTGACTCGAGAGTTTATCTCGAGTACCTAACTCGAGTATCTATCTCGAGTTGAGTTAGCCACGTGTTTATCTCGAGTTTCCTACGTGTCCAAAATTTTCATCTCGAGATTGTCTCGAGACTATCTCGAGTCTCCTCCGTGTCCAATTTTTCATCTCGAGACTGTCTCGAGACCATCTCGAGTCTCTTCCGTGTCTATTTTCTATCTCGAGACTGTCTCGAGACCCTTGATATGTCTCGAGACTCTTCCTATGGACGCGGTCTCGAGACTGTCACACCAATAAAATGGTGACACGTGGAAAGCTAATCATTTTCAAATCAGCGACTATAAATACTTCATTCCTTCTCTTATTCAATCTTTCTGGATAATCTCTGCTCGTGCGAAGAATTGTTGAAGCCGAAGACTTATTTTTTCTTGTACTTGTATTAGCGTATTAGTGTGTGTATTTGTAATTGTTTCCCGAGTCTCTACGATTCCTATAGGTATTCAATCTTAATCATGTACCAAATAGGATAGTAGTTAACTTGTTTTTGTAATCACTAATCACTAATATGGGGTTACATAATTTGGGTTTGTCTCATTCATTGTAACGTTTTGAAAACAAGTGTGAATGGTTCATTGTTCGAATCATGTGGACTTAGATAAAAACATTGATCGTTAATGACCTTCAAATCCATGAATCTTATTGAACTCAGTAAATTGAATGATGGACAATATACTCATCTCGAAGTTATAATCAGTTTGACTCTCACATGAACTAAAATTCATACACTAAAATCAAATGTGATTGTCGTGAATAAAATGAGTTTGACATGTTTACTGAGTTCGTAATATTACAATAATGGTCATGTTTTTGGTTCTTTCAAAATTTCAAGTCCCACACTTAATGGATTTTTCATATTCGAATCCATGTCTTTTAATAAATAAGTAAAATGGACAAAGAGATAATGTTTTTTGTTTAAAGATCTAATCACTCGTGTATCTCTCAGATATGGCAGACTACGAATTTCCCGACACCGAGTCACTGGAAATTCCACATATTATATCCGAACGCACTTCACTGCATCAACCCCATCTGGATGCTGATCGACAAATTTTGCAAGCTGCTCTCTTCCTTGAACAAAAGTCGAATAATGTGGTTTACTCGGTGCATGCGAAGACAAAAGCTCCGATGATAGCCGAAATCCTGAAGAATCATCCTCTATTTGTTCCATTGACCAAAGAGGTTGCCGTTCCTCTCATTTATGTTCAACAAGCCTGGAAGTTGTTAGAGTTTCATGAGACAGAGGCTCGGAGTTACTACACGACAAAGATTGATCACTTTAACATCAGTTTTGGACTCAACAAATTTCGTCATTTGTTGGGGTTCCCGTCTGCCACCAGTCGACCAGGAGCAGTTCAATTTGAACCTTTTGACAGCCTCGATGAAGCCTTAGCGAGTGTTCGTTCTATTGGATATCAGGGTGATTTGCATACATCTTCAGCTTTCAACAAGACCAACTTACCACCAACTTACAACACCTTGTTCACCATTCTTAACCGATGTTTGACTGGGAAGAAGACAGCTCATGACACGGCTACGCAATCTATGATTCTACTGTTTCAAGGGGTGCTGTTTAATCGTCACTATGATTATGCAGCACTGATTTTCCATGATATTCAAGAACTCAAGGGTCGGAAAGTTAATCATTTGGCTTATCCTCGATTTCTTAGCATCTTGATTGCCAGCGCTATGGAACAGAATCCGGAGATACCTCGACGACTTACTTCTCAAAAAGTGAAGTCTTTTCCGTTCCAGTCTATCCGTTATCCACCTACTGTATTTGCTCCAGAAGTTCCATTGTTTACTCAACTTCTTGCCTATGCTGATCAGGAAGTGTCAAGTGTACGAGCGTATAGGTCCAAATTTGCATCTATGGTCCAACCAGAACCGGCGGGACCTTCCCAGGGTGCCATCCTTAGAGGTGAGGGTTTAGAGTCTAGGGACCAGAGATCACGGGATCCTGGTCAGGGTGAGCAGAGGGAAAATACCGAGAGGGGACTTGGTGGGGATCTTCCTGATCAGCTAGCTCATTCTTCTACTGCGAATGTAGCTGCTCAAATAGGCCAGATTAGTTCTGAAGTGCCTATGGATGACGTATTCGCTGCTGCTGATGATGAACATGCAGTCAATCAACCGTTTGAGCAAGTGCAAGATGATGATCAACTAGTGGATTATGAGTTTTCTCCTTTGGATATGCACACTCTGGAATCCTTCGGTGAACATGATCTTGAACTACCGCAAGTGCATGCTGAATCACCTGTCTATCTGTACACTCCAGTCAAAATGGATCAACGGCTTACCATTGTGATGGGTTATGAGTCTTCTGACTCTGTTTCATCCGAGGATACTCAACTACTTCCTTCGGACTCTGATGCGGTATGTGATATGGATGCTCAGACTGAGGAATTACCTGCTTCTGATGATGATGATAGTGATGATGATGATGATGATATGCCTGATCAAGGCTCGAGTCGTTTGTTGACTCAAGGGGATATAAGGACGGATGAGGGTGCTTTAGTTGAAAATCCGGACGTGAGATTGAGTGAAGGGGACGTAGAAAAACATGGTGAGAGTGAGACAGGGGCTAGAAAAGAAGTACAAACCCCTCCCCAAGCCGAGTCTAGCTGGGTAGCCACATCTACTAGGGGTGAGCATATGTTGCCACCACCTATTGACCAAGACATGAGATCCCCACTCATGCAATGCACAACCCAACTCAGCCACTCTACTATTTCTCAACAAACGGTGGTTTCATCTTCTCACGGGGTTTTACCACAACTTGTACCCATTCCTCAATTGGAGGTTGGTGGTACCGCCACAGTGAGGCAGCTGCCCCCGCCCACGACTTCACTTGTTCACTCATTGAGTCTAGGTCCACTTGTTTCTAATCTTTCTTTGGCTAGGACACAGGTGCAAACCACCTTTGCAGGAGGCTTCAGTAGCCCTGCCGGAACCACCGTAGTGAGTTCTGCATTTGTTGCGGGCTTGCAAGGATCGGAGGGAAATCCCATCAGTGTTAACATCACGCCAACGCTGAACATGGGTTCCATAGGTTTTAATCTTGGATCAACGAGAAGTCTAAGTGACCTCGGTGTTAGTTTACCCTCATCCACTGTCATTACAGAACTTCGGCAGCAGTCTACCATTTTGGGTTCATCCTCAACACCCGTTGGTAGTTTCTCATCTGCCTCAGGTTCCGCTTCTACATCGTTCATAGTACCGGTATCATCCGCATCTGCTGCACCATCCTCCTCAGCACCGCCCCAGACTGGCATGGCATCATCACCTGACGTTGATCTATCCCGAATTCATGTTGTTGCCACCGCGAATCAGCTTATTACGCGTTCTATGTATCGGGCGAATAATGAGCAGATGGCTAATGTCATTCAACAACAAACTGCTAGAATTTCTGCATTGGAAAAGCAAGTAGCTGCTTTGGTCAAGGGTAAAGCTCCGATGCCTGATCCTCCATCACAGCCTTCTCAATCAGCGGCTGATTCTCTTACCATACCGGAGTTAAAGGGTTTATTGTTTTCTAAACTCCTGGAGTCTGGCTCAGCTGAAGATAGTGATCTTGTCGGTATTTTGCAACAACAAACTGCTCTACAACAACGTGCCATTCAAGAACAACGATCTCAAGCTCATCTGGTTACTCATACAGAATTCCAGCAATTTCAAGTGTCTCTTGATGCTTCTCTCACCAAGACTTTCACCGAAATCAACAAGATGTTTACTGATGGCTTATCTCAATTATCGGATCGGATTCAGGGAGTTGAAGAAACATGTCAAGCTGCTGCTAGACGGCCCACCAGACGGCATGATGATCATGATGATCATGATCGTCATGAGGGGGAGAGGAAACGTAGAAGGTTAGAGAGTGAGCCGTCTAGGGTACCAACCACTTCTAATGTAAGGATAGTTGATCGGTTTGAGGAAAGGCCACCGAGAGAGAAGCAACCAGCACGACACAGAGATGCGATTGTTCTAACGGGAGGTCAAGAGATGGAAACAAAACCAGTCTTGCAATCTACTCTAGACTTTTTGGGTTCTGTTCAAGAAGAGATGCCAGATGAAGGTGCTGAAGAAAGAGGAGTTAAGTTTTCAGGGGCTTCTAGTTCTTTGTCTGAAATAGATAGAGTTCTAGCATTTCTTGAGAATGTAGCTTCTGATCTTAGAGATTATCAAGTACCAAATGAGGAAATTCAGGATGCAAGGTGTGCAGAAGATAATAGATTGAAGGATATGTTTGATGATGTGCAGTTTGACTTTGAGAAAGAAAAAGCTGTGGATGATGTGGAAGGTCCTCTACTAGAAGATGTGCTGCCTCAGAATGATTTGATGCCTGTGGATCCAAAGAAAGTTGAACTATGGGAAAAGATGAAAGCAAGTTCAGGGAAATTTCTAAAGAGAACGGAATGGAATCGGTTTACACGGGCCACAGAGAAGTATCTGGAAGAAAGGTACAAGAGCAGATTTTGTTATCATGAGAGAAAGTTGAGTTATGTGAAGCTTTATGGTATAGAGAACCTGAAAGAAGAGTTGAGAAGAGAATATATCTATATGAGGAAGGTGAATAAGAAAAGACGAGAAGAGTTAGTGTCTGATCACAGGTTTGCTACTGTGAAAAGCTACAAGACCAACAGACTGAGTGCGTATTATTACCCAGTAATTACTTTCACCAGAGATGATGAAAAGGAGTATGTAATCATTGAAGCAGATTTTCAAGATGTAAGCTTTGATGTAGTTTTTGGGATCTTGTATGATCTCAAAGGAAAGGCTTTCAGAACAGAAGAAGAAATCATTGCTCTTACAGTAATTGTTAGGCATATCAAAGCATCTATCTCCTTGGCACATCTGTATGACTTTCAGTTGGGGTTAGAGAATTGGACTTCAAAGCTGTTTTGTCACAAACCTCAACGAAGCCTGATTGGAGAAGAAAAGGATCTGGTGATGTATACAGTTTTCTATGATTCTGATGAAACAAGAATTTCATGTGTGTATCCAGATTCTCTCGGCAACAAGAAGAGAATGTATTCACATGAGGTAATGCTATTTTGTGATGACACACTGAAGATGGTGATGGATGGGTTGAACACAAGACTACAGATGGATAAGCACAAAGTTCATGATATCTCAGCTGCCAACAAGGTTCTGATCAAGCACTTTGTTAGTGAGATAGACAGAAGATTGAGACTCAGGAATGACATCAGGTTTGCAGAGATCAAGTTCAAGCTTAGAAAACCAGCTGTCAAGCAGACTTGAATGTTTTTGATAATTCTTTTTTACTGTCCCTCCTTCTTTAATAAAAGGGGGAGATTGTTAATGTAGTGTTTATTAAAGAAGTTGAGGGACCTTAAGTGTAACTTTCTATTTCCTAGGGTTGGGGTATAAATACCCCAATGCCTTGTATTGTAGAGACTTAGACGTTCATTTGCAATATGAAAGACTTGTGACTTCTTCTCTACAACTTTCTCTCTCTACATCTTTCTCTCTCTTATTCATAAGTTTGCATCACAATCTTGATGAGATTGTGTTAGATTTGGATTCATTCACACTTACAATATGTACCTGATCAATTATAATAATTGAATTGTACTACTAGAAACAAGTGTTTTATATTCTTAATTTATTGTTCATATCCATATCTTTGATAAAGCAGTGGATGTAGTTCACATGTAAATATTATGCAAGTTTAAATGTAATCTATTAATTAAATATTCATATTTGATTGTGATATTGCTATACAAAATGTACAAATGGCTTATTTGTCGACTATATTTGCAAGGACTGCTAGAAAAGACGTTTGGATGATGCGGCAAAGTGATATATTTGATACTATTGAGTAATTACTTTTAACATAAAGTAGATGTATCTTTTCTAATCATTGAATTATATTTCAGTCTTGTCTTCTGTTTGTGTTGTGCCTCTTTCTGCCACAAAAGCTGAAAGAACTAATATATCAGCAGGAGAGAAGGTATAGATACGATTTCAGTATTATATATTATATTGACCCAGAATGTTTGACAAACCGTCAAACAAATCTGGCCGTTTAAAATACAACTTAGTTTCAATCCCAGCTGTTCACAGTGGCTTCTCACACCACAATCGGCTTCAAGAGACCGCTCGCGCTCCCAACTCGCCCAAGCCGCTGCCGGCGTACCGGCAACCTACCCAGCCCGCCAGCCCGACGGGTTGGAAGCCACTCAAAAAACACTGCCGTTACGCACGGCTTAAGCGTTTACCCAGTTAAGCACTTGGTAGACGACCCCTGTAGATGAATGAATGACTCGTGAACTGATTTTGGAATCGGCTATAAGTTTCAAACCGGTCCCAATCCAACAACTGTTATAAACAAAAGCCTCTTTGGTCTTAAAGTTTACTATGACATGTTCTTAACCGATTAAGAAAGCTCCGCTAAAGCTAAAAAACCGGTCCTTAGTTAAAGGATAACCGGTCCGTCCAGTCAAAGTCCAAATGTTTTTGAAATAACACCAAAGGTTTTATATTAAAACATCAATTAATTTGATCCTAAACCTAAAAGCAATAAATATAGATTAAACTTATAGTATACTGTATAAATGGCCTACGGACGAGTATACCGCTAGTTCATTATGGACGACAAACTTGGTATATCATTTATATTCCTATAAGCCAATATTGCAAATACTATAATTTTTTGACTGTGTGGAAACTTAACAAACAACAATTAAATTTACATTCCAAGTCCCTGTATTTTGGTTAGTTTATAAAATGCTCCATTTTTTTATAATTTAATGTAAGTAATAATTAAGAGTCCGGGTTTCGTGCCGGGTTGTAAACTGTGAAAGATTTTATCGTTTATATGAAACATAAAGTTTATACCTATAATGACATACGAAAGATTAGTATGACGGACTTCATGCATTGAGTTGGGTATTTAACTATATGCTTACAATAAAAAAGAGATATATGATGCAGCTGATGTCTATTTTACGTGGTTGCTAGCATGTAGATATATGTAGATAATGTGTGTGGGGGAGGTTTAAAATAAATAAAAAAGATTTAATAAATCAATAAATAAAAAATAGAGTAAATTACGGATTTGGTCCTTGTGGTTTGGGGGTTTTTATGGAATTGGTCTCTAAACTTCAATAATTATGGATTTGGTCCCTGTAGTTTGTATTTCTTTTTGGATTTGGTCCCTGGACCAAACATCTGTTTACTCTTTCTGTTAACTTCAAGGGTATAAGGGTCATTTCCACTTTTGTCATTTTGTACTTTAAACACATCAATTAAAATGTGACATGTGTCTTTTATCTTTTTTTTATTAATTGTAAAATAGAAAAAGGAATTTGTGTATTATATATGTATGTATATGTATATAGAACTCCATGGGGCTTATACATCTTCTCCGACAATGGAGGCAGAGAACTCCGGCGAAACCACCGCCACCATCGTGACCTCCTCGCCTGAAACCCACCACCACCGTAAGCTCTCCGCCTGAAACCCCCCACCATGGTGACCTCTCCGCCTAAAACGCACCACCACCGTTACCTCGCCGCCGGAAACGTACCACCATGGTTATCTCGCCACCGGAAACGTACCACTACAGTTACCTTGCCGCCTGAAACGCACCATCACCGTGACCTCGCCGCCTGAAACACACTACCACGTTGACCTTCCCGCTGAAACCCACAACCACCCTGACCTCCCCGCCTAAATGGCACCATCCAGAAAAAGGCTTCTCGTCGGAAGTTGCAGGTTTGCCGGAAGAGACGCCAGAATGTTCAATGTGTGCGGCAATGGAGGTTTCACGAAAGTATGGCGGAAAAACGGTGATGGTGGCTTAATGGAAGGTTTCCCAATAGGGTGGTGGTGGTGGGTTAACGATGGTGATGGTGATGGAGGCTTAATGTTGGTGGTGGTGATGGTGGGTTAATGGTGGTGAGGGTGATGGCGGGTTAGTGGTGGTGGTGGTGGCAATGGTGATGGTGATGGTGAGTTATTAGTGGTGGTGGTGGTGGTGGTGATGATGGGTTAATGGTGGTGGTGGTGGTGGTGGTGGTGATGGTGGTGATGGTGTGTAATGGTGATGGTGGTGATGGTTTGTTAATGGTGGTGATGGTGGGTTAATGTTTGGTACATACCACAAAAGACAAATCTTATATATATATATATATATATATATATAAGGTAAAAAGGTAAATCCTTTATATATACATATGAAATGAGAAGTATTCTAATTGGTGTATAAAATTACAAAAGAACAAAATAATTTAATTCATTTAAAAAAAATTGTAATAAAAATATGAAAAGACATTAATACCCTTGAAGTTAACAGAAAGAGTAAACAGATGTTTGGTCCAGGGACCAAATCCAAAAGGAAATACAAACTACAGGGACCAAATCCATAATTATTGAAGTTTAGGGACCAATTCCATAAAAACCCCCAAACCACAGGGACCAAATCCGTAATTTACTCTAAAAATATTAAATTTAAAATATTTTAACCTAAAGCTTTGGAAAAATATCATGTACTTATCATTAGTTTAATAAAATTATTTGATTATTATTTTTATTAAAGTTATAAAGTTATAATTAACCAATAAAACAAAATGTGATAGTAAAATAAATAAAGAAAGTAAAAATAACAAAATACGAATTATGTAATTTGAGAATAAAAATATTAAGATGGTCTACTATAAAGACCAATTATGTAATTTAATCAAATATTTTTTTTGGATGAGTTAACCACTTAATTTAACAAAGTTGGATGAAGCAATGAAAATGAAATGAAAATAAAAATCACAAAGATGAAAAAAGTAGTTTTTAAAAATTAAATAGAAACGTTTAAATATCAAACTACGATGGATCAAACTACAAGGACAAAGGTTGTACTTTTTTTTATAAAACTTTACAGTTCATAAGTTCCTGTCAAATCTTATATATTGTAATTTATACTTCTTTCACATTTTCCATTAAATTAAAAAAAAAAATTCTGATATGTGAGTAGGTATAATAGTGTATTAGAGCATCTCGAACAACAATGTTAAATAAATAAAACAAACAAGGTTAAAATCTCTAAAAGAATTTGCATCCAACTCCAACAGCTATTCTATTATAGCAACTTCAACATTGTTCCTATTGTTTAAACCGTTAAAATAATCATTTCTCTCACCATTTAGAGATTTATACAATCTCTTTGTTTTTTTTTTTTTTTTTTAATTTTAGCATAGAGGATAGCATAGTTGTTGAAGCAAAAAAAATGTTAAAATCTTTTTTTTTCCTATTTTAGCATAGTTGTTAAAGATGTTCTTAGTTTAAGCTTTTAGGAAAAAGATTAAAAATAATTTAACCATCAATCTGTATGAAAAACTGAAAATTTTAAAAGTATTAATTCCCTTTTATATTTTTTAAGATTGAAGCATTTTTAATAAGTTATTTATAAAATTTTCAAATACATAACCAAAATAAATTATATTTAATTTTACTGGAATTTTTGTTTAAAAGATTTCATTATTAATTAAATATTCTAGAAATTTTATAATTTTAATATACTTTTTAAAATCCTTCTATTTTCTATAATTTTAATTACATAAAGAAAATCTTCATAATTCCTTATTTTGGATGTAAGATAGGGAAAGTGTAATTCATCATTTAAAACAAAAAGGTTGATTTCTCTATTTTAAAGAAGCTATTGATATTTTTAGGGTCTGTTTGGAAGCAGAGAAATGGAAATGGATGTGAATATCCTGTTTAGGAGATCATTAAAATCATTTTTTGGTGGAGAAATGGAATTCTCTGGGAAATCATTGTAGTAGAAAAATGCAATTATTTCCATTTTGAGAAGAAATGTAGAGAATTGGTGTTTGATGTAGTTCAATTTCAAACCCGACGACCACCTACATTTGCTACGACCGCCAACGACCACCGGCGTCGGCCACGACCGTCGACGACCACAGGCGTCGGCAAGGACTGCCGACGACCTCCGACGACCACCGGCATCGGCGACGACTGCCAACGACCACCGCCGCCAACCTCCGACGACCACTGGCGTCGGCGACGACCGCCGCCGCCGACTACCTCCGACGACCACCGGGGTCGGCGTTGACGGCCGACGTACTGTGCATCTCCGACAACGAGAGTAGCTGTCAAGAGTTACCGCCCGATGTTGTCGTGCGGCGACATAAGCCATCGTTTCTTTGTTTCGTTTATTTGATGATACAAACAAGAGATTAATTCCAATTCTCCACCCATTTCCAATTCTCCACCCATTTCCATTTCTTCTTCATTTCCATTTCTCCCCATTTCCATTTCCAATTTTCTCCTGTTCTTTTCTCTGTACCAAAGGCAACCTTAGTAACTCCAATCCATCATTTTAGCTAATTCGAATTTAAGGCTACCAATTTATATATTATTCGCTCATAATTGTTATTTGTTAAATATTCTATATAAACTATTTTAACATTCAATATAGAGTCTTCATATGTACGATAAAAAGGTTTTTGATAGTTGTAAACATAAGTTATGAAAATTAATTCATTGTTGAATCTATAAAGTACAGTATTTTGTGAATAGAGTTTCTTAGTTTTTGTCATTTTCAAAATGTATGTTTACTACTATTGTTTGCTTTGTTTAGTTGAAGCTCCCCTTGCACTAATTTTTGGCTTCATCCCTGGTTACAATCATCATGTAAAACCCTCTTTTTTGTAGTAGTGAGAATTTTTACTTATAATACTCAGATACCAATGAACACTATGTAAATCTTCCAAGTTAAAGCAATAGGCTATTAAATTATATAATTTGTAGGTCAGAAATTTTGGTTATAGACACCTGGGCAGAGATTGTTTAGGGCTTGGGATCCAAGTTAAAGCTATGGTTCTAGATTTTTTTTCTGAAGATGGTCTTGATTCAAGCCATTTGTTTGCTTGGTTGACATCTGTTTCAAGCGAGGGTGAGACATTTCTGAGAGAATTAGAGAACGATACGGTTTCAATGATATCGGCTACAAACGAAGCCATCAATGTCAAGGTGTACACTAACCAAAACCATCAATTTGTGTGTAATCAATTTCTGATGGTTTTAGTTGTTTCATCAATTTGTATGTAATCAATCAATGTTACAAGATGAGATTAATGAAATGAAATGAATGTTGCCTTTTGATTCATCATCTTCCTTTTACTTTTACTTTTACATTTGTAATTACAATTATTGTTGCCATCAAATCAAATCTTTTACGGTGTGGTTTCACTTGTATGGTTTCACCCATGAAAACGGTGTTATCATACAAACCCAATTTTATTCTGGTGATTACTTTGTGTGTCTAAAATATAAATTGTCAAAAACCTGTTTTATGATCTCAAACAACATTTCTCACCCCAAAGTTGCACAAACAAAAACTAAATGCAACCCTTAGCTACTTATATGACTTTTTGCCACAATATAATGATAAGAGCATCTCGTGTTAAACTAATATTAAACTAATATTTTTTTTTTTTTTTTTTTTTTTTTTGAAAAAGAATATTAAACTAATATTTATAAAGGTAAAATAAAAATCAAAACACACATCTTTCTTTGCATTTTCTCACCCTAAAGTTGCACAAACAAAAACTAAATGTAACCCTTATTTGCTTATATGACTTTTTTGCCACAATATAGCGATAAGAGCATCTCGTGATAAACTAATATTTATAATTGTGCCTCAACAGGCCGGATTTTATATAATTTCTTTCTCAAACTTAATAATTTCAAGATAAGATTTTTGTTTATGGTTCCACCCAACCCTTTTAGATTAGGATTATAGTTGTTTTCTTTTTAGATATGTATGATGTTTAGTTAGGTCGAGTATAAAAACAAATTTGATATTGAATTGAAGATCCCATGCTCCTCTTATTAAGTGGGGACCAAGTGCATGTGTTAACGTTGCTTTATTACAACCTTTAGGAGGCTAATGGCAACACAAAATCAATTTTAGAAAATATATACACATGGTCGACCTTTAACAGACTCATTTGGTCAAATTCAATGTTGGGGCGGGTACCCCTGGCCCCGCTCCCCGGCGGGTATGGGATTAATCACCCGTCCTCGCTCCCCGACGGGTGAACCGGGTCTCCTGTCGGGTCGGGGCAAATTCCCATCCCTAAGGCTATCAGTACCCCAACCCTCCCAACCTAACTGCCACATCAGCTGACACATCAGCTTTTCTCCAACCCTCTACAAGCCCTCTGCCCTCTACAACCCGTACCCCAACCCTCCCAACCCTCTCACTTTTTAATTTATTTAATTATTTAATACAAATAAACAATTATAATTAATTAAAAACAAAACATTACATAATTAATTAAAAATAAGATTCATAATTAATTAAAATAAAACATTACATAATTAACTAAGTTAAAATAAAACATTACATAATAGAAAATTTACGAAATTAAATAAACTAAAAATCGAAACAATGTTTGGCTTTGATCCGGGCTTTTTATGCCAAAACAGTTGCCAACCGGCGACCCCGAAGATGGCCATGCGGGGCGGTGTAAAACCTCAGGTCTCGCTCCAACACGGTCGATGGTTGAGGCCCCTCATCCGCGGGTTGGGTTGTTGGAATTGGGGGTGGGGGGGGGGGGTGGGTGGGTTCCCCAATTGGATGGAGGAAACGGTGAACCCCAACTGGGTGTAGGAAATGGTTGATAGTTCCCGGGTTGAGGAGCTTGTGAAGAGCTCCCGGATGAGAAATTTTGAGACTAAAACCTTAGGGAGAAACTTCGACCGCATAATCGGGTGGATATTTTGGATGGAACCCGGTATGAGAAACTTCGATATTAAAAAGGGGGTTTGAAGAGGCCTCGGGTTCCGCCAGATGTTTACCTCTCGACGGACGGGATGAAGATCCGGGGTTTCGATCCATGATAGTTGGTTTAGAAGAGGTAGAAGAAGTTTGAGTGAGAAAGTTGGAGATGAATAGTGTGAAAAAATAAGTTGGGTAGAAGAGGTATTTATATAGGGGTAAAAAAAGAAAAAAAATTATTTGAAAAGTTACCGTTTTCTACCGTTGTCCAACGGCTAGGGGAACCCGTTTGAGGCCGAGCCCACCGGGAATATGGGAAGTCGTACCGCAACCCACGTAAGCCGCAGAGCCCACCAGGCTCAAGTCCGCAGACCGCGGTATGCATGCCTAAGCCTGCCTGATTTTATTTTTGTGTAATTACATTCATAATAGCAATTAAAACATGAAAGGTCAATGAATTGTTTGGAAAAAATGGAGGAGGCTAATGGCAACACATGCATTACTAACTATATTCATATTAAAAGTGATTTTTTTTCTCATACATATACATCAAAATCAAAATATACTTTTACATTCTTAATATAGTAATTGATTTGATTATCATATTAATAAGGATGTTAATAGCATTGCCCCAAAAATAAGCTAGCTTATAAATCTATTCATAGGTTGGCTTATTTTTTTTGTATATGTTCATCTAAACTAGTTGGAATAACTTGTAAAAAGTTTTTTGCAACGTTTTTCAATTATAACCATGATTAAAAGCTATTAATTATTTATCATTTTTAATTATTACTCCTCAACAAATGTTAAGTTATAGTAATTAAAATTAATTATTAATTATTAATTAATTTTAGTTATACATCATATATTATTAACCAGTTTTAGTGATTATTGATTTTAGTATATTTCGTTATCAAAAAGTAGATATAAAGAATTTAAAAAATTCTATGTACGTTACGTAAAACTAAAGTTGTATATATTGTTATAGTAATTATTAATTAATTTTATTAAGTAATATAGAAGTTTAAAAAAATTAATAATGATTTTATTGTAATTGGTTGATTAATTTTGTTAATACAAAATATAAAAAATAATTTTTGTATAATATATAATATTTTATGCCCATTGTTTTGGCTTTCATGAATCGGTCCTCAAGTGTAAACCGCTTCCTCCACGTGGAGGAAACGCATGCAATTTCCTTATACCGGTTCATGAACCACGTGTATTTTAGGCGTTGTGGATGCTCTTATCCTCCTTCTGAGATTGATCTTAAGTAGGGACCAAGGGCATGTGTTGACATTGCTTGATTACAACCTTGAGGAGGCTAATGGCAACGCAAACTCAACTTTAGAAAATATGTGTACATGGCCGACCATTAACAGACACGGTTGGTCAAATTCAATGCTGCCAAATCAAATTTGAATGGAAGTCGGCTTGATTTTATTTTTGTGCAATTGCATTGATAATAGCATATAAAACGTGGAACTGTCAATGTATTGTTTGGCTAAATCGAGAAGACTAATGGCAACACATACATTACTAAGTATATCCATATTAAGTGATTTTTTTCATACATATACATATACATTAAAATCAAAATCTGTTTTTTACATTTTTTTGGAAGGCATTGCGGCATCGTACCAACGAACGACTACCGCGAACATATACATGCACACACGCACGCTTTTTACATACTTAATGCATTAATTGATTTGATTATTATATTACTAGGGATGTCAATAGCATTGCCTAAAAAATAAGCAATCTTATAAATCTATTCATAGGTTGGCTTATTTTTTTATACGTTTGGATGGAAAACTAGACTACTTGAAATAACTTGTGAAAAGTATTTTACGACATTTTGAATTATAACCATGATTAAATAAATATTAGTTATTTATCATAAATAATTATTAGCCATCAATAAAATGTTAAACTATAGTAATTAAAATTAATTATAAATTATTAACTAATTTTAGTTATACATCATATATTATTAATCATTTCTGGTGATTATTATTTTTAGTATATTTAATAATCAAAAACCAGATATATTAAATTTATAAAAATTATATAAGTTACGTAAAATTAAAGTTATATTTATTTATACATAATTAAAATATGTTTAATAATTATAATAAAACTATATATATTTTTAAAATTTTAAGAGTAAACTACAAATTTGGTCCTTGTAGTTTGTTGTTTATAACATTTTTGGTCGCTATAGTTTAAAATTTGTAGTTTCATGATTAGAGTATGTAAAAACGATCAAATTTGATCTCTGCCTTTATCGGCCGTTAATACTTAGTCGTTAATTAAACGGTTTTTTTTTTGCTTTTGGTTTTATCTCCTTTTCTATTGAAAGTAAAGAAACTTTTTTTTTTCTAAACTAACCCATTAGGTTCATTCTATTTGTCTTTTGATTTAACGTTGTAAACCCTTAAAGCCCTTTCATGCAAGTAAAACCTCATGGCGTCTTCTCCGACAAACATCCCATCTTCTTTCCCAGTACAACTATTAGTCGCTCAAAACTCAAATCCAAGCCATTAAACCATATAAAAATCTAATGAAACCTCAAATCTAAATAAAAAAAAAATCACAATTCTAACCATAAAGAAAACAAAAATCCCAATCCTAAAAGAGTTGTTGGTAACTAAATTATAAACCTCCATACTTTTGTTGATTAACTATTCCCAAACGAACCACAATATTCCAAAATTGTTAGACCCCTTTTTATGATTGCTTAGACGTTAGGCCATCTGCGGCCAGGCATTGGTACAAGGCCGGTATCATCCGGTACCGGCGGGAACAACATTGTGGGTGGGAGGTAGAAGGCCGACAGGGAAGGAGGCCGGTACCCGGTTGCCGTTCTCTCTCCTCTACCACCCCACCCCACTGTTCTCTCTATCTCTCTTTTCTTTTCTTTTTTTTAACTAATTAATTAGAATGATATGGAATTGGTATGGGTAAGTATGGTATGATATGGTGTTGGTAAGGAATTGGAAAGCTGATGTGGCGCTGAGGTGGCAGCTGATAAAGGTGATACGGGTAAGGATGGTACCTGGAAAAAATCCCTTGTACCATTTTTTTCTATAATAACCCTGTCCACCAACCAGATTTTAACACGTGTCACTTTTAAATTTAATTTTTTAAAATTGAAAAAATAGCTAACGGTGTCTAACCTCAATCCAAGACTCAATATTTTCTTTCCAATCTATTTTTGGTGATTATTTAAGAATGAATATTATTTTTTTCACCAAAAATAATTACTAAAATTAGATTTTATTTGGAAAGAGAATATTGAGTTTTGGAATGGAGGTTAGACTCCGTTAGCTATTTAATTCAACTTTTAAAAATTAAATTTAAAAGTGACACATGTTAAAATCTGGTTGGTGAATAGTGTTGGTACACAAAACAATGATACAGGGGATTTTTTCCAGGTAGGTAGAGGGTCCGTATGTAATTTGCTTTATAGTCTTTGTCATACCTGTCTAGTTTAGTCCTTGTTGGGTCTTTATCATTGTCTAGATAGTTGAGGGTGCCTAATAAAAATATTCTTTTTTTATTTGATTGTTTGATCATTTTCTTTAAAACCATATTATACAAATGGAATCAATCATACCTTTGTTGATTAATACTTCTTCAAATATGAATGACAATATACCAAAAATTAGTTTCAAATAATGTTAATGGAATCAATCAAACCTTAACTTATCAACTACCTTGAAATCGAGCAGTAGATTAGTGGATGTAAGCCTAACGTTGAGGTCGAACAAATAAATTATTTTTCTCCTTCTTTTGAGAAATATTTAGAGAAAAAAAGGTGTTTTCGCCAAAAATGAGCTATGTCTACCATAATTTTGCAGCAGTTGAGATGAAAACCATGAAGGAGGTCGAGGAGGAAATATCCTGTATATCTTAATATTTAACTAAAAATAGTTTTTATAATATCTGCTCAATGTACATTTTTAATATCATTATTTAATCTATATATAATAAATAAGTAACTAGTATGTCAAAGCCGTCTTTATTGACCGGATGAGTGGTAAAGATCACTAGTATTAGATTCAAATTAAAAGTGTTAACAAAAATTGAAGTAGAGAAGTGATCCCCACCACTCATCCTGTCAACATAAGCGGTTTTAACCGGGCCACCCTCCTTGAATCGTCTCTACCCTTCGTGAATCCTGTCAATCTTCCGTGATTGCGTCCTCCATGACTGGTCAAAGCCGACTTTATTGACCAGATAACTGGTGGAGATCCCTTCTCTACTTTTCTTTCAGCACTTCTCATTTGAACCTTTCTCTCACTCGGTGTATATATATATAACCAAAGCTAATATTAGTTTATGTCTTCAACAATGGAACTCCTTCAATTTCTTCTTATTTCTCTTCTCCTCCTATCTCTCCTCTACCTTCTCCCCAAAATCATCAAATACAGATCAAGCTTCAGCAGCCCGCCGGGACCTGTCGGACTTCCCTTCATCGGAAACTTGCACCAGATCAACCCCTCAAGCCTCCATACTTCCCTATGGCAACTCTCAAAATCTTATGGTCCAATCATATTTCTCAACTTTGGTTTCATCCCATCTATAGTTGTTTCTTCGGCGAGCCTAGCAAAAGAAGTCTTGAGAACGCAAGACATTGCTTTTTGTAGTAGGCCATCATTTATCGCCCAGCGGAAGCTATCTTACAACGGCCTCGACGTGGCTTTCGCACCCTACAACGAGTATTGGAGAGAGATGAAAAAGATGATCACAATTCATCTGTTAAGCGCAAAAAGAATACGATCTTCTAGGAACATTCGTGAAGACGAAGTCTTGCGTTCCATGAAAAAGATACACGGGATGGCGCTTTCATCGAAGCATGTAAACTTGAGTGAAATCAGCATGAGCGTGATGAATACCATCTTAATGAGAGTGGCTTTTGGTAAGAGGTATGAAGAAGATGGACATGAGAGGCGGAGGATTCTTCGGCTCCTTGGCGAACTTCAGGCGATGGTAACGAGCTTTTTTGTTTCGGATATTTGGCCTGGTTTGCCTTTTGTGGGTTTGATTGATAAGCTAATGGGGAACAAGGATCGGCTAGAGAAGTGCTTCCAAGATTTAGATTTGTTTTATCAAGAACAAATTGATGAACACCTGGACCCTAAAAACTCCGAGCTTCATGAGGAAGAGCAGGACATTATTGACATTTTAATTCAACTCAAGAAAGATCAAGTCTTGATTCCCTTTGAGCTCACTTTCGATCACATAAAAGCCATGATAGCGGTAACCATTTTATCCTATGAAAACTACAAATTCCCATTTTTGAAAAGTTCCCGATCTAAAAACGATCTATTTGTTTACTTCAATGTTTTTTTTGGTATAGAGTGTCTTGGGCTATGCCCGATTAATCCTAACAAATTATAGTTGTAATTTGGGGCCGGTACGGGAGGATCCAGTCTATGGGATTCACTTCCTGCTGGTCAGGTTTAGCCATAGGTTGGGGCGTTGGGCCGAGCCATAGCGGATTAGTGGGATTGCCCAATTGGAGGCTTGATATCGCTGGAGCGTGTGTGTTAACTTGCCGTTCAAAAAGAAATTATAGTTATAAGACATCAGCCCCTAATAACTTAGTGGCCACAATTGTTGTGCACACCTGAAATAGAACTCAGGGCAGATCGGATATTCCACCACATCCCTTAGAGCCTTAACCGCTATGGCATAACCGTTAGCTTACTGCAATGTTTTATCGTAGACTAGGGAATTAGGAGATTAATTGCTCAATTAGATATCTAATGGTTTTCTTTGTTTTTCTTGTAGGATGTATTGGTAGGTGGAACAGATGCTAGTACGGCTACGGTGGTTTGGGCGATGACCGCTCTAGTAAAGAACCCTAAAGTAATGAAGAAAGCACAAGAGGAAGTGAGGAGTGTGGTTGGAAAGAAAGATCATATAGATGAAGATGACCTTCCAAAACTTACCTATCTCAAGGCAGTGTTAAAAGAGATTATGAGGTTATACCCTCCATCTCCTCTTCTAGTACCTCGAGAAACAAAGAAAGATGCCATTTTACATGGCTATCAAATCAAACAGAAAACCCTAGTTTACGTGAATGCATTCGCCATCGGTAGAGACCCCGAATCTTGGGAGAACCCAGAAGAGTTCTTACCGGAGAGGTTTTTGGCTAGTGATGTTGACTTTAGAGGGAATGATTTCAAGTTGATCCCATTCGGGGCTGGCCGAAGAATCTGTCCAGGAATCTCAATGGGAGTTATCACGGTGGAGCTTTTGCTTGCTAATCTACTTTATTTGTTTGACTGGGGGTTACCAGATGGTATGAAGAAGGAAGATATAGACTTTGAGGCTATGCCAGGGTTAACCATGCACAAGAAGAATGAAATTTGCCTTCTAGCCCAAATTTACCAATAAAAAGGTTTCAACTTATAGTAAAGTGGGTGATATATACTTTGCTTAGAATTATCTAAACGTTCAAGTTCGAGGGCATATCAGAAACAATTCGAGATATATAAGTATAGCACTTTATTTAAATGGATTAAATAAAAAGATTAGTAAATTTATATCACAAAAAATAAACCATCCTAATATACTATTTTATTGGATTTAATTTATAGACCAAAAAATAAAGTGTGCGGCAATGTTTTAAAAACCGGTTTTTTAGTTGAACCGGTGTGATGACCGGTTCACGGTTCGACCGGTTCAACCGGTTTAACTACCGGTTCAACCGGTTCCAAGTATTTTTATGTTTTTCCATTTTCTTACATTTATATATTTATAAAACCAACAATTTGATATCTACAAGTTAAAAGATATTAAAAATATATATTACTATAAGTTTTACATTAATAAAAACAATATAATAATAATAATAACAAGTTTTACACATAATATTTGTTTTTAAAAATGGTTCAACCGGTTTTTTACCGGTTCGATCCACCAGTTCAACCGGTTCAACCACTAAACCGGCCGGTTCAATCCGGTTCTTAAAACGCCATAAAACCGGTCACAATTGAACCGGTCCTTTCACCGGTTCACGGTTCAACCGGTTCGACCGGGCCGGTTCAACCGGTTTTTAAAACACTGGTGTGCGGTGTAATAAAATTATAAGATATTTTTATAAAAGAAAAGGCGTCGCATTAACCATTTTATATGATACTATATGAAAAAGTGTTCTAAAAAACGATGGGTTTATATGATAACTTCTCAAAAGTGCATATAAAATAGCTGATGTGACATTTTGTCTTAAAAGTGCCCTTAAAAACTTATTACGACGCCTTAAAACGTCCTATAAACTTCACTATCAAAAGATTGTGTATTATCGATGGCCGTTATCAATTATTATGCAATGGTTTATCGACTATTTCTTTTTTATTTTATATTTTAATTAGTTGTTGGAAGTCGTCGAAAAGGGAAAATTGTCGACAAACCGTCAGAAAACAACCGGTAAATGAAGCAGTCAACAAAGGTCGTCGGAAAAAACCGTCGGTAGCTTTTACCGACCAGCTTATATATTTCCGATGATTTACCGACTGTTTCTGCTGTCGGTAATACCTTTTAGATAGAACGCTTTAGTTTGTAGTCCTTTAAGTAGTTATGTCTTGTAAAGTAGTCTATTGCGACACTTATGTAACACCCCCATCCCGCGTGGCTAAGGACGGAAGATGTCACAGCTACGTTTAAACTGCAAACAAGTCAAAACCATCGATTAAGCAGAGCAGCTAATATCATTTATCCAGAATACAAATGTGTAACCACAAATGGAGATAACAGTTACAAAAACATGGTCTCAAATTACCCATGTGCATATATGTATATCTACACTAGTCACCAAACAATTAACAAAAGCAAGTCCTAGTAGTTATCGTCAATCTTCTCATCTCCACAGCTCTCATCCCAAAATCCTTGCTAAATCATTTACCTGCCGAGAACAAAGAAAATCTCGGATGAGCTTAATGCTCAGTGAATGGATAATGATAACATAATAATAAGCATGAGATAACAAATCAAAGGTATTACGTTACATAAGACCATAACCAAAATCAAAGTGTCTCAAAAGAGGATGAAGTCAACCGAATGCCTTGAAGGCGTATCAAAGTTTGAAGACTAAACCGCATCATCATGATACGTTGTTCCCAAAGGATGATTAGTCCGTTTGGGCCTGTGTGAGGAAAGAGATGTGGGCACAACACAGCAATCCTCTCCATGGATTTAACCACGACCACAATTTCTTTTCCGATAACGGTTCCTAGGATCGATCCATACGCCCTTCATTCGACCAGTACTCATTCTAGTCCGCTTTTAAGGACTTTTTATAAGATAAGGACGCCATGATCGTTTTAGCCACAATGGAAGCATCTCAACATCGGTGCCCCCAATGTTGAGTCTACCAAAACGGTTCACAATAGACATCATCCAACAAGTCAAAGTCCGTGTTTCAATAGAATGAAATCATAATTCAAAAGCGAACAAATGCGCAACTACATTTAACAAGCATGAAAGAAATTCGGAATCTATATATATTTGACTTTATAATCGTTTATCCGGATTAGGAAGCCATATGCAAATGACTATCCCCGTATCAAGTGGAGTAAGATATCCGTACCTGAGTAAAGGGGTGACGAAATACCACAACTGGAGTCCCCAAGAGTTGATACATGTAGTCACCTTTTACACAAAACGATCACCGATTATCGACTATACAATAACTAATGTACCTAGTGTATATATAAATCTAAGACAAAAGTTTTTACTCCTTTTTATCTGTATACTAGTCCTAGATAGGTTTAAGATTGATTTGAATCTCCTAGTAAGGTACAAGAGGGCTAAGTACAATCGGGGATTACCGACTCCACTATTAGCACCAAACAGCCTCTAACCCCCCTTCTTTTCGAGCATTTTTATCCTATTTAAATACCACAATAGCCTCTACAATACAAATGAAAGGTGTAGTATGAGGTCTTAAGAGTCTGCTGAATTTGGAATCACCTCATTTGGATCATTCGTCTATTAGATACAGACTTTACAAAATAGATGTGCTGATCGTTAATATGCTGTCAGCAGCCTAAAAACACTCTGTTTTGGCCCTTTTAACGTCACAATTGGTTGTTGAACTCTAAATAACAATTGTAGTATATGGTAAGGGCTTTATGACTGCAAAATTTGAGACCTTTCCGCCCTACGGTTTGGGAGTTATGGGCTGCCAAACATCGAGATTCGTGGCTGTAGGAAATTCCAATTTCCACCATTTTTCCTCAACTCATTTTATGCTCTTTGTTACACAACCTACTGTATTTATACGATCTAAACATGCTTTAACATCCCAAATGTTAAAACAAAGTTCATGGCTTATGATCCCAGGCTTAATCACGTAATTTCATTCTTTTCGGCATTTAGTCGAACACTTGGTGTGCGGTAAATCAAATACACCCAATCTAACCATATTGTACCAATACTTTACCCTTTTCAAATCCACACCAAGTTTAACTAATTTAAGTTATCTAACCAAGTATCTTAACATATACGCAATACTAATTCGTAAATTAAGCACATGCACATATAGAAAATCAACTTAAAAATCCAAACGTAAACATCCTAATGAAATTGAAAGAAACTTATACCTTTGAGAAGGTTTCGACGAGAGGATTCCGAATACGTAATCGTTACGTTGAATCTCTTCGTAATTTGGGTGAATTTTTAGAGAAAATGAGATGTGTAGAGAGGAGGCTATGGCCGTGTTTAGCAACGAACACAGGTACGAAAATCTACTCTCTTTTTAAAAATTTCATGCCACTAACTTATTTAAGTATAGGAGTTCAGTGAATTGGCACCCTTAGTCCCTCAAGTCTAGTTCTTATAACTTTATGTCCAAGTAGGTAGTTACTTAACATTTTAGGTTAAGTTCCCCACAATTTTGCACGCGAACAATTTAACGAAACACATGTATTATAACTTAAATGTTGATGGGCATCCTACAAAACCAATCTTATTCCAATGATTATTTTGTGTGCATGAAATATATAATTGTCAAAAACCGGTTTTATCATCCAAATAACATTTCTCATCCCAAAGTTGCATAAACAAAAACCAAAATGTAACCCTTGTCTACTTATACGACTTTTTGCAACAATATGACGATATTGAATTAATATATATATAAAGGTAAAATCAAAATCAAAACACACATTTTTATTTGCATTTTAATAAAGGATTATAGAAAATGATTTAATTGCGTTTCGACAAGATTTTATATATAATTTATTTCTCAAACTTAATAATTTCAGGATAAGATTTTTTTTAGGTTTCGATTATATTTGTTTTCTTATTAGGTGTGAATGAAATTTAGATAGGTTGAGTAAAGAAACATATATATATATATATATATAGGGAAGTTATTTTGTAAACCAGTTTTTGATACATACATATATAGAGGTGGGTTCAAATATAAATCACTTTTTGGTTGTGAACGTGAGGACGGCCGTGAGTGCGACACGTGACGGATGACAAGGCGCCACGTCAGCTCCACGGCAAATGATTAGGCGCGATTCATGGGAGGGCATTGAATTAGAGGGGGGGCGGGGGACCACACTCAAAGCGGCCACATGTCGCGCTCTCGGCTGTCCTCACGTTCACAACCAAAAAGTGGTTCAAATTTGAACTTTCCTCTCTCTCTCTCTCTCTCTCTCTCTATATATATATATATATATAAGGTCCTTCAAGAAAAAACCATTTTTTTGTAAAAACTTTAGGAATAATCTAAGCCCTTGATCTGAAAAGGGCATGATCGTCATTTTGGCAATAAAAAAAATCGCAGTTTATTCATTATATGAACATTCATATTTTATATTCATCTTATAAATTTTCAGATTTACTAGATGAATATTTCATATTCATCTTATTAATTTGAAAATTCACCAAAAAAAACATATAAAGTCATTCACCAGATAAATATTCATATTCACCATATTATATTCATCATATATTCACCATATGAATATTCATATTCACCGTATCATGTTGATCATATATTCACCATATGAATGTTCATGTTCACCATATCATATTAATCGTGTATTCATCATATCATATTCATCATATATTCACCATATTCATATTCATATTCACCAAATAAAAATTAAATAAATTCATTCACCAGGTGCGTGGTGGTGGTGGGTAAAATGGTTGGTGTGTGGTGGTGGTGGGTAAAATGGTTGTTGTGTGGTGGGTTAAATTAGGGGTGAAGAAGAAGAAGAGATGAGAGAGAAGAAAGACAAAAAAAAGGTGGAAAAGACAAAAAAAAGAGGAAAAAAACAAAAAAGGGTAAAGTGGGAAATTACCCTTGAGTTAACGACTTTCTTTAACGGTTGGTAGTCTCAGATACCAAAATTGGACCAAAGCACGAACTCCAGTGGCTAAACCACAGGGACCAAATTTGTATTTTACTCTAAATATTATTCATTGCTTTAAAATTGATAGAAACTAGGTTTTTTATCCCGCGTTGCAGGGGAGATATGAGGTTATAAAAATATAACGACCTAAAACAAAAAGTAATTGAAATGTATCATAAATCGATAGGACCACAATGACGCAAGCGGTGATTCATTATTAACCTAGAAAAGAAAATCTCTCATGAGGAAATATAAAATTGAAATCAGGTGAATGTAGCTTTTGTTGTTATCAATGTCTCTGGTTCACTATACCAATTAAAATTAGAATGATTACTTTTAAACTTTAAAAAGTCTACACCCAAAATAACCAGCTTTTATATACTTCGAAACATATGTTTATTTGTATTACATCATTTGACTTATTTCGTAAAACATATATCATAACATTGAACACAATTATTAATAAACAATAAGATTGACAACATCAAACATATTTTATTTAAAATTTTATCAAACATGTAATTAACACTAATTAACAATAATAAGTGAAACATAAGATTAATAATAAACACCATTCATGTACTATTAAAAGAAAAAAAAACAAACAAACAAAGGCTTTATTTTTTGATGAAAGAAAAAGAAAAAAAAAGACAATAAAAAACAAAATAAAACAATCAAAGAAAAACTTATGTAATATTGAAAGAAAGGAAAAAAAAAAACAAAACAGACACTATTGTAAATATTAAAAAAAATTACGTATTATATGAAATATATAAATTAAATCTACTCAATATTGGACTCATTTCGAAGGTATCGAAAACACGATTATAATGGAAGAGGCGATTATAATGATATAACTTATAAAAATTAAAACATAATTTTTATCGTATTTTAGTCAATATACAATTATACGTGTTAATATAATGAAAATGTAAAATATAAAATGAAATATAAAAAAACTAAAAGATATAAAATAAATAATTACATGATTATAGGGTAAAAAGCGTAACTTACAATTACTTAATAATTAAAAGAATTAAGAAAAAAAATAAAAAAAACTTTGTTGGCACTGTAGCTTATGAACGGTGCCAACAAGGTTGGTAAATATTGGAGTTTTAAATATGAAAGCTTGAAAGAATATGGTGGTTATATAAAAGGGTGATAGAAGGTTTTAAAATATGTAACCATGGTTGGAAACATAACCAACGAACCAAATGGTAAAAAAATTGTAGTTCAAAATTAAAACAAAAACAATGATGATGAGTTAGGACTATGAGGTTTTACTACACGCAAACCTTAAAATAAGGTTTAGTTTCATCATCCTATATTGGTGGTGATATGATATTATGGAAGAAGATGTGTATAAAAAAAGAATGAATTGTTATCTATAATCATGTTGATACCAACCTAATTGGTACATATCATAGTGCAAAAATAAAAGGAGAAATTAATTATGAAGACTTGGTTTATGTTTTAACTAAAATACTGTTAAGTCTCATCATCCTATATTGATGGTTTACGATAATATGGAAGAAAATGATATTTATAAAAAGGGTGATGATTAGTTATCTATAATCATGGTTCGAATCTATTCTATCAAACGGTAAAAATTAAAGTATAAAAATAAAAAAACAATTTAACGATAAAGATTTGCTTTATTTTTTAATTAGCATATATTAGTTGAAGAACTACGTTTCATTTTAAATTAGTTTAGTACTCCTTTAAAAAATATCTTTAAAGACTACAATCACCGTGCAACGCACGGACCCGCCACTAATTTGATTTTGAATTAAAGATCTTATCCAATCCTTTAATATGATTTTAAGTGGGAATTAAGGGTATATGTTGATGTTGCTTGATTACAACCTTGAGGAGGAGGTTATAATGGCAACGCAAATTCAACTTTAGAAAATATGTGTGCATTATGGGAGCCGGCTTGGTTTGATTTTTGTACAATTGCATTCAAAATAGCAATTAAAACATGGAAGGTCAATGTATTATTTGGCAAAAGTCTACGGGGCTAATATAAACGCATACATTACTGATTATGATATTAATAGGGATGTCGATCAATAGCATTGTCTTAGAAATAAGCTAGCTTATAGTAAGTTGACTTTTTTATATATATATGTTTGAATGGAGTCATGGACATAAACTATATACTACTTGGAATAGCTTGTGAAAAAAAAAAATTACTACTTTTTTTTCAATTATAATTGTGATTAAAAATTATTAATTATTTGTAATAGGTAAGCATTAGTTATAAATAAAATATTAAATTATAGTAATTAAAGTTAATTAGAAATTATTAGTTAATTTTAATTATGCATAACATATTATTAATCATTATTAGTGATTATTATTTTTAGCATATTTAGTCTTCTAAAAGCAAATATAACAAATTTAAAAGTGTTTATATAAGTTATATAAAATTAAAATTATACTCATATAAATAATAAAAATATGCTAAATAATTGTAATAAAGTATTTAATTTAACTATCAAGTATATTCTTTTCTAAAGTACCAAGAGTAAACTAAAATTTTGGTCTCTGTTATTTGTTGTTTATAACATTTTTGGTCTCTATAATTTAAAAAATACAACTTTGCCATTAGAGGTAGGGACTAGATCCTATCTTTTTTGCATACTCCACTGGTGAAACTATAATTTTTGAATTATAGAGACCAAAAGTGTTATAAACAAAATAATGACCAAATTTGTATTTACCCAAATATTAAATAGTTATGATATGTAAGGTTAACCAATATTTTATGTATTTCTATATGTAATGGTTATTTAAAATCATATACTAATGTAGATTTTTTCTAAATTGTTTTTAAGAAATACAATATTTATAGTGTATATGTAATAATCAATTTTAACTTCTTTCGATTAACATATATTTTATTATTTAATTATTTTTACTATTTTGCTAACATATTATATTATTATAAATTTGTTTTAACAATATTATTTAATTAAGTTAATTTTATATAAAATATTTGTAATTATTATTTCTTCAATATATCCGTTTTTCTCATTTTACATACCTATAATCTACTTTTTTTCCAAGCATAATTTGTTTACGAACTAACTTATCAGTAAACATTTAGCTTATTAGTTAGTTATTAGCTATATATTTTGTACATACTAAAAAACTGTGTATTATCGACGACCGCTATCGACTGTTAAAAATTCTGATTGCTTTTCATTAATGGTTTACCGATTGATCTTTTCAATTTTATTTTTTAATAAGTCGTGGCAAACGGTTGAAAAACAGTCAAAAAATCGTCGGTAACCCGTCGAAAAAACCGTCGGTAAATGAAACAGTAAGAAAACAGTCGATAAAAATTGTCGGTAAATAAAACAGTCACATATTTTTTTTTTCTTCAAAAGAGTTACTTTTTTCTAATACTAATTTTTAAGAAAGCATTATATTTTTTTTCTAAAAAGTTATAAACACTATAAAAAGAAAGAGAGAGAGATGAGAGAGAGAGAGAGAGAGAGAGATAGAGGGTCGCCGGAGCTAGGTCTGGTGCTAGGTTTAGCGACGAGGGGTATAGTAGGGTGCCTAGGACTTTCGGTTTCCATGGGAATCTGCCGCGTAGGATGACTTCGTTCATGTTTTTCAACTTCCCGGAGAAATGGGAAGTGGTGGAGATGTGGAGATCCTTTAAGAGGATCGGCGATGTTGGCGATGTGTATTTGGCTAGAAGAAGACTTATGAGTGGTAAGAAGTTTGGGTTCATTAGATTCAAAGGTTGGATTAACGTGTTGGATGTCGAGAAGAAGCTTAATAACATCTGGATAGGTTCATTCAAGTTGAGAGCTTTTGTAGCCGATGAACTAAGAAGAAGAAGGGTTTTTAAGGAAACGCAGGACGAGAAACGGAAGGGCAGAGGTATCGAGATTGACTTCAAAGCTGGCACGAAGAAGTCTTTTAAAGAAGCCGTGCTGGGGACAAGGGATTCAGGCCGAAAATCCGCAGACTTGGAGGAAAATTCTGAAGTGATTGGAAAATGGCAGTTCGATGGAGGGCTGGTGAAAAAGTTGGAGCGATGTCTAGTAGGGCAGCTGAGAAGAATTGAGGACATGGAGGCGGTTGTGGCCTTGTGTAAGTCAGAAAACTTATCGGATTGTTCAATTAAATACATAGGCGGAAGGAATATAATGCTGGTATTTGAAGAAGTAAAGTCGTTGTTTAACATCTTAGAGAACAAAAATCATGGCCTACATCATTGGGTAAAGGACCTTTCAAGATGGTCGGCCGGCTTCCGAGCAGGGGAGAGAGTAACGTGGCTGAAAATCGCCGGAGTGCCGCTGCACGGTTGGTCTCATAAAACATTCGAAGCAATAGCGTCGAAGTGGGGGCATGTGACGGAACTGGTTAATTGTGAGTGGGATGAATCAATGCAGATGGAATTTGGGTTAGCCAAAATAGTAACGTCGTTGGCTCCCGGAATTGAGGAAATCAAGTATATTCAATTTGATGGTCTTTTTTATAGGGTAACGATCTCGGAGGATGCTACTCGGCTTTCGTCAGTTTGGGAGGATCAGGTTTGTGAAGTAGATGAAGATGATGATTCTTCCATTCCTTCGGAATGGACGGAAGATTTGGAGGGTGGGGAAGAGTGGGAGTTAGAGGAAAGTAGATGCGAAGGGAGATTGGGAGTGCGCGATCAGGATCCTAGGGTGGCTGAAGAGAAGGTCTCCGTATACGTTGATGCCGGTAATATAGATGTAGAAGAATCGGTGGTCCATAAGGACAACATCGAGATCGGCAGTACATCTCCGGCAAGGGTTCATCAATCTCCGACGGATATGCTTGGAGGGGACAGGCCGCAGACAGAGGAGGAAGTCGAGGAGTCGCCTGTTGGGGTTTTACGAGGAGAGGTGGATAGGGAAAGGTCCATTAATCTGGGTACGTCAAATGGGGATCTTGGGCCTAAGGACTTTGATGCTGGGCTTGGAGTAAATCCTAGGGGAGTGGGGCCCGTGTCTGGTCTGGGTGTTTCAAATGGGCCAGAAGGCCCATCTATTGGTCTTGGGCAAACTAGTCCAATAGAATCACTCCAGTCTCAAGGAGGAGAGCACGTAGTCAAGGAAGGGGAAATAGAGGGTTGCTTGAAAAGTGTTTTTCTCGATCAGAAGCAGAAAGCGAAGGAGACGTGTTCGAAGAGTAAACCTGATCAGACCTCCACTAGGCCGAATATCGATCAACAGAGTCGTTCATCATGTGTTTCAGGTCAGGAACTAAGGAAGAAGAAAGGATAGGAGGTAGAGCCATTGAAAGCTAAAGCTGGTGAAAGGGGTTCGTTTGGGAAGGGCAAAATCAGCTATCACCTGATCAAGCAGATGGCCAGAAACAGTGCAAAAAAGAAACTTGAATCGAAACAGAGGCCAAGAAAAAGAAATGAAGACGTGCAACAGGACTCTAAATCATCGGTTAGGGTCTCAGAGAGGTCCAAAAGTCTTGAGGATTTCGGGTCGAAACTAGGAATCCAGTGGGAGGAGAACAGATCAAAGGCGTCAAGGGAAGCTCATCAAGGTGTTTGATTCAACGAGAGGTAAGTGTTCTGGTTCGAATTGTAGATAGTAACCATGAAAGTCATTTCTATGAATATACGTGGGCTGGGAAACCCTCTGAAGAAAGCGTGGATCGAGGAGATTTGTAGACTAGAGAAACCCATGTTGTTAGGGATTCAGGAGACAAAGTTAAGAAAATGGGACAAGGATCAAGTGGCTCACCTATGGGGATGGGACAACGATGATTATGCCCATGTCCCAGCAGAAGGTAATTCAGGGGGGTTGGTGACTATTTGGGATTCCGGCTGGTTTAATTGTGACTATTATGTGGAAGAAAAAAGTTTTCTTGCTGTAATCGGTAATTGGACAGGGGTAGATGGTACGGTGGGTTTCATAAATGTTTACGGGCCGAGATCATAATGAGAAACTAGCAACTTGGCAGCAGGTGGAAATTTTGTGTAGCAACTCGGATATAAAATGGTGTGTGCTTGGAGACTTTAATGAGGTGAGGGGGGATCATGAGAGAATGAACACAACAACCAACAAAAGGGTATTGGAGTTTAATGCTTTCATCCGAAATTGTGAACTTATCCAAATAGCCTTGAGTAACCGGAAGTTCTCGAGAGTTAGCGATGATGGAAGAAAATTCAGCAAGTTGGACCGTTTTTTGATTTCAAGGTCCTTTGGAGATACGTGGAAATGTTTGGGAGCGGTATCGTTAGAAAGGAGGTGGTCAGATCATTACCCGATCATGCTTAGGGACGTCTCGGTGAATTTCGGGCCGAAACCTATAAAAATCTTTGATTCGTGGTTGAAGGGGAAGGAGACGGAAGAGGTAATAACAGAGGTGTGGTCGTCGGAATTCCATTCGTCTAAACCGGACAGATTAATCTTAGAAAAATTAAAAGTTGTTCGCTTGGCCCTTCACGAGCGAAACCGAGGTGGGTCTAATGAGTGCCATGATGGCATTATTCGGTTTAAGGCCGATGCGAAGGCCTTCGAGGAGCTGGCTGAATTCAGATTGCTAAATGATGAGGAAAGAGCAAATTGGTTGACGGCGGAGAAATGGTTGAAGGCGGAGAAACGCAATTTAGACATGTTATGTCAAAGAGCAAAGTTAAAGTGGGTGGTAGATGGGGATGAGAACTCTAAAGTCTTTCACGCGGCGATTCGGAAAAGGATTCGTGTCAATGGTTTGAAAGGATTAAACATCAATGCCGAGTGGATCGAAGAGCCTTCTAGACTAAAACACGAGGTGATGGATTTCTTTAGGAAGCGTTTCTCGTCTCAAAAATCTAGTGGTGCGTTCTTACACTCCGATAAGTTCAAGAAGCTACAAGAAGGGGAGGTATCCGATCTCGAGAAGCCGTTTACGGAAGAAGAGATTGTAGAAGCTATTAAAGGGTGTGGGAACAACAAAGCGCCGGGACCGGATGGTATATCAATAAAATTCGTAAGGAAATATTGGGACATCGTCAAAGGTGATTTTCTTCAAGCTTTTTATAATTTTTGGGAGAGGATGGTAATTAGCGAAGGGTGCAATGCATCTTTTGTGACTTTGATTCCAAAAGTAAGTAACCCGGTTGGTCTAACTGAGTATCGTCCGATTAGTCTTGTTGGTATCTTCTACAAAATCCTCTCAAAGTTACTCTCGGAAAGGTTGAAGAAAGTAATAAGTAATATCATTAGTGATACTCAATCGGCGTTCATTCAAGGGAGATTCATTCTAGATGGTGTGTTAGTGGCAAACGAAGTGGTGGAGGATATCCGGAAATCAAAAAAGAAGGGTATGCTCTTCAAAGTTGATCTTGAGAAAGCTTATGATAGTGTGGAATGGGATTTTCTCTTGGATGTAATGAAGATGATGGGCTTTGGGGAAAAATGGCGCAAATGGGTAGTAGCATGTTTAGAGTCGGCATCGGTATCAATCCTAGTGAACGGGTCCCCAACGAAGGAATTCAAGATGTCTCGAGGAATAAGACAAGGTGATCCGCTTGCTCCTTTCTTATTCCTCATGGTGGCGGAGGGTTTACATGTCCTTATGCTTGAGGCGAGAGAAAAGGGTCTCTTCCAAGGAATTAGAGTTGGTAAAGACGCCGTTGATGTTTCTCACCTTCAATACGCGGACGATGCAATATTTCTCAGTGAATGGTCGTATGGTAACATAAAAAACCTTATGATGATACTTAGATGCTTTAAGGAGGTTTCGGGGTTAAAGGTCAACTTCCAAAAAAGTAAGCTAGTCGGGATCGGGGTACCGCTGGAGGAGGTGCAACTCGAGCTAATGAATGCGGTTGTGGGTGGAGTCAGTTACCGTTATCGTTCCTTGGCCTTCCGTTGGGCCAAAACATGAATCGGATTGGATGTTGGAAAGTGGTGATCGAGAAAATGTTGAAGAAACTCGGTTCTTGGAGGTCTAAGTTGTTGTCCTACGGGGGTCGGCTTACCTTGGTTAAGTCGGTCCTTGGTAGTATCGTACTATACTTCTTGTCGCTATTCCGGGCACCTAGAGGAGTGTTGAGTGAGCTTGAGAGGATTAGAGCGCGTTTCTTTTGGGTTGGGGGTGGGTGTGAACCTTCGCAAGAATGAGGGGGGTGGTGTGTGTATGTCGTGGGTAAAGTGGGAAAGAGTCTTGAGGAGTTTTGAAAAAGGGGGATTGGATGTCGGGAGTTTGGAGTCGGCTAATCGGAGTTTACTAGGCAAGTGGTGGTGGAAATTCGTAACCGAGAAAGATACGTTATGGGTAAAAATTATTAAGAGTATTTATGGTAGCTCGGGGGGTTTTGACAGTAGGGATGCGTGTGGAGTTGGTAGGAATTCGGTTTGGGGTGGGGTGATTAAGGTGTGTAGAGAGTTAGAGGGTGTAGGTATTGACTTAGTAAACTCGGTAAGAGTGGAGGTTGGAAGTGGTTTGGGTACGTCTTTTTTGAAGGATTGTTGGGTAGGCGGAGTTCCCCTTGCCGATAGATTCAAACGGCTTTGGAGACTTGAGTTGGAAAAAGATGTGTTACTGGCGAATAGATGGGTGAATGTAGGGGAGGGGTGGTCCGGGTGTTGGAATTGGAGAAGGGAACCAAGAGGAAGAGAGATAGGGGAGCTTAACAATCTGATTTTGATTTTATAGGATTGGAGACCCTCGACGATCACGAGTGATAAGATAAAGTGGAACCTATCCAATGATGGCGAATTTTCAGTAAAAGCCTTGAAGGACGTTATTAGGGAAAAGACGGAGGTGCTCGAGGATAACGTGGTGAAGACGAGATGGTCGAAATTAATTCCAAAGAAGATTGCGATTCATGCATGGAGAGTGAGAAGTGGAAGAATTCCTACAAGAGAGGCTCTAGATAAGAAGGGGATAGAGCTGAATTCAATTCTGTGTCCTTGTTGCTCGGAAGCGGTGGAGAATGTGGATCACGCATTGTTCAGTTGTGCGGCTGTAAAAAATTTATGGATAGCGGCAGCTAAATGGTGGAATGTTGATCTGAGTAATACGATATCGATTTCTGATCTCTTGGACAGGGCTGCAGAACCAGATAAGCCGTGGTTATGGGAGGAGGTCTCATGGGCGCTTATCTACCTGATTTGGTCCTTCCGAAATCGAGTGGTGTTTGACGGGTTTAGCAGAAAATTGGAGGAGATGTTCCTCGAGTTTCAGATTAAATGTTACGAGTGGATTGCTCGAAGATTAAGAGACAGGAAGCTGGAGTGGAACGTGTGGTTTTCGGAGCCGAATCTTGCGTCAAAGGTGCGTTAAAGGCTTGGTGGGGCGATCCAGTGATCGGTGTGTGCAGGCCCGGGTTCTCGATGTTTGCGGCAGCAACGGGGTGCGTTCCTGTGGTCTGATGCGGGGCTGAGTTTGTTTGCTGCTCGCAAACCGTCTCGCCTCCGTAGTTTGGCTGCTTCTATGGGTCTGTTGAGGTGTTGTTTTTGTTGTTGTGTGTAGCTTTTGGCCCCTGTGTGCTGTTGGTTTTTTTTTTGGTTGTTCCTGTAGGCTGTGTTTTCTTGAGTGTTTTGTTGTTGGTTTTGCTTTCTGGATTCTTGGTATTTTGGTTGGTTTGTAGTATTAAAGTTTGCTTTTCAAAAAAAATTATATTTTTTTTCTCCCTTTTCTCAATAAACTAAACATGTTTTTTTTTTCAGATAATTATTTATTAAAAAAGCTTACTATTCCTATATTACGAAATAATTTCAAGTACGTTTCATTTTTTAAATTGGTTATGTAAGTAAAAAATAATAAGTAGAAGTATGGATAGCAACATTCGAATGAAAATAATAATATTTCAGTGTCATTTCAAGTTTAATAATATAATTAGTTAAAGCATTTTTAAATTTTATCAAAGTTTATATTTATATTACTACTATTACATAATAATTTAAATAGAAATGTAATATGTGTGTATATATAATATCCATATAACAATTATAAACTATAAATTAAATTACAACAACAATAACGTAGAGTAAATTACATTGTTGGTCCTTGTGGTTAGCTCATAATCTAGATATCATACCTATTTTGAAATAAGTTTGAATTGTGTAATTGTCAATTATATATTGACATTGGTAACCCACCCAAAACAAATTGATTATATTTAATTCGTGACGATCATACACCATTGTCAAGTTGGCATATATGTATCTGAGATTCGCAACTTTACAGGAAGTTTTTGGTTGCATCGTTGCAATTTGCAAAAGTTTACTCTATGATTTCTTATAAACTTTTCTAAATGAGAAACTATTAGACATGAATGTAATATTTTTGAAGACTTAATTTTTAACTTTAATTTCTTCATTCTAATTTTTTTTTATGAAGAATGTGCCTGAAAATGCTCTAAGAACATTAGTTTGTGCTTTTTTTCAATTGGCATGCACTATGCATTAAAGGAAAAAAGAAACACAAACATGCAGTTGATTATTATTGTGTGGATATCATATTGACATCATTGGTTACATTCTTATCTTCTATATAACAACTATAAATAAAAGAAACTACTCGAAGAGGATTGTAGCATTTCAACAATGGCACCCCTTTTTCTTTTCCTTATTCTCTCTCTTATTCCCCTCTATTTTCTTTCCAAACTTTTCAAAAGCAAATCAAGATTCAATCCACCAGGCCCTCCAACACTTCCCTTCATTGGAAACTTGCACCAAATCCATCCCTCAAGCCTCCATACTTCCCTATGGAACCTCTCCAAATCCTACGGTCCGATCATTTCCCTTCGCTTCGGTTTCATCCCGGCCATCGTTGTTTCTTCCGCAAGTCTAGCTACCGAAGTCTTGAAAACCCAAGATATTGTTTTCTGCAGTAGGCCACCTTTACTTGGCCAACTAAAGTTGTCTTATGGTGGGATGGATATGGCTTTTTCACCCTACAACAAGAACTGGAGAGACATGAGAAAGATTTTCACGCTTCATTTGCTAGGCCCTAAAAGGGTTCAATCTTTTCGGCATATTCGGGAAGATGAGGTCTCGATTACCATGAAGAATATACATGGGTTGGCTCTTTCCTCTAAGGTTGTAAACATGAGTGAAATCATGAAGAGCATGACGAGTAATTTGATGTTAAGAGTGAGTGTTGGTAAGAGTTACCAAGATGGACATGAAAGTAAGGAGGTTATTAGAAAAATTACTAAACTTCAGGCAGTAATGGCAGAGTTGTTTGTTTCAAATCTTTGGCATGGTGTGCCTTTTGTGGGTTTGGTTGATAGGTTATTGGGAAAGATGGATAGGGTAGAGAAATGCTTCAAATATTTTGATTCATTTTACCAAAAACTCATTGATGAACACCTCAACCTTGAAAAAAACCCTAAATCGCATGACGAAGAAGATGTTATCGACGTTTTACTACGGCTCAAGAAAGACCAAAGCTTCAATCTCACGTACGACCACATCAAAGCCATACTCATGGTAATCAATATTTGCTCTCTTTATTGGCTGAATAAAAGTTTATTAAGAGTGCGTTTGGGATTGCTTTTCAAAGGTGTTATTGACTTATTGGTTTTTCAAAAAGCCAATAAATCAATAAGCTTGTTTAGATAAACCAACAGCAATTAATTTTCAAATGACTTTTTGGCAAGGCATGAAAAAACACTTTTTAAGAAGTTACACACTTGAGTGACTTTTTGATCTCAAAAGTGTTTATTTTGGAGGAAATTGCCACAACTTTTAAAGTACAACTTATTGACTTATATTGATTTTTAACATCACAAAAGTTAATCCAAACATTTTTTTAAAAAACTTATTTTCTTAATGCAATAATGTAGGGAATAAACAGTAACGAATAAAATCTCTGAAAGGCGTGTGAACACTTTCAGATCGAATCAATTCGGTGGTTCTCCCGAATTATTCAATCGGATACAATCCAGAGATCGAGAATTATATGTATGTTGTGTATGAGATTTTCGAACCAGAGAAAGAATGTGACCAAAATCGTATCTGTCATAAGGAAACAGGATAACTGCCTTTTGGCAGTTTTCTCGACCCCTGCCAGGGGCGCTGCCCCTTGGACCCCGCCAGGGGCTGCCGCCCCTTAGACCCCGCTACCGGGGGCGCTGTCCCCGGACCCCCGTTCCTTAGGGGCTTCGCCCCTAAAATCATAATAAATTCAAGTAAGTGTGCACTCCGCACCTCCAAGCCTAAACGATGTCTTATTATAATGAAATTGGTCAAACAAGTTAATCCAATTACACTAAAATATCCAACAAATAAGTCAATAAGCATTTTTAAATTTAAAAAACAATCCAGGCAAACACCCTCTAATTCTGCTTATCTCTATTTTGGTAAAAAATTACACAATTAAATATCGTTGGATTTTGTGAGGCAAACCCGTTGAGAGATAGGAATCTAATTCGATAAAACGTACGAGAAAAATAATAAAGAAACAATGCGATTGATGACGCAGGAAAAACCTCGAGGTCGAGGAAAAAACCTGCGGCCGACTAAAAGAGTATAGTCGACGTTGCACTAAGTATCACCAATAAGGGGTGATGTCCTCGAGAATTACAGCGTGTATCGTACGATTACAATGAAACAGATCGTAAAATACAAAGAATAATATAGGAATTTGCAGAGAATGTTTTTCAATTCCAAAGTAATCAGATGTCTCGAATGTATGTCTTGATCTTCTTTTATAGCAGTCGGAGAATGTAACTGATGTCCATTATTACGTCTTTAATGCAACGGCTATAACGGTAGCTAAAATCTCGCATATAACGGTCGAAGCTTTATGAAGAGCGTATCTTGGTCTTTAACGGTCACTTGATCTTCGACACCTGTTATTTATCTGTTACAAATGATCATACTTAAGATATATTTAACCGTTAGTATTATATCGGGTGATATCGTACGTTTTCTGATCGTATCGTACGATATCTAGTATAAAGATCATTCGATGATTTGTTACTGTCGTTCGATGGTATATGTATCTTTATCTCAGGACCTTATCTTAATACAGGATTATTATCCTGAAAGATATCTTATGATTTAAGTCGATCGTCGTTGTAACGCCCCCAGATACCCGTGACACGATATTGTCCGCTTTGGGCCCAGTCCAGGTCACCCGCACGGTTTTGTTCTTGGGCCGAGTCCACGCACCCAAAAGGCCTCATGCCAAGTGAGGTTATCCACACCCTTATAAGGAGTGTTTTGTTCCCCTCACCAACCGATGTGGGACGAGTTATTACACTCTCCCCCCCTCAAGGACACAACGCCCTCGTTGTGCACATCAGTCCGGGTCTGGCTCTGATACCATCTGTAACGCCCCCAGATACCCGTGACACGATATTGTCCGCTTTGGGCCCAGTCCAGGTCACCCGCACGGTTTTGTTCTTGGGCCGAGTCCACGCACCCAAAAGGCCTCATGCCAAGTGAGGTTATCCACACCCTTATACGGAGTGTTTTGTTCCCCTCACCAACCGATGTGGGACGAGTTATTACAGTCGTGCATCGTGCGATCGTAAATTTTCACCCAAACAGTTTGCCCCGAGATTTAGAAAAATTTATTCTAAATATTTCTGAATCTCTTATCTGCAAAATCAATCGTTAGCTCTAAATAACCAGTCGTTAATGAACTAATTTCATTTAAATCTGAACGAATATGGAACGGTTTAAGTAACGTCGTTACGGTGACGTCGAGATGACAGTTGTCGTCTCAACGGTTTGATCTTAGACGCGTGTTGATGTTTGATTGGACCTGCATTACTTGAAGAGAAATTCAGTTTCCATATATAAACTGATTTTAATACGAAATTTAAACACAATCTATCCCCAAATTACTTGTGCAAATCGAATTCAAAATCCTTTATTTTCGGCAAGGATTTAGTCGACTTTCAATATAAGGTATTCTCTTCTCTTTGATTTTCATGCGTTTAAAGATTAAGGCTGATAAGAACCCTAGGAATTTCGATTTGCTCCGTTTCGTTCGTCTTAGAAATAGCTTAAGTCGTTTAGAGTTTTTTGAATCTATAGAGGTTAGGAGTGCTATTAAAGATTCCGTAGAGGTTTTAGCCCTTAGGAGGTTATCTGGGATGCCTGACGATGCTATCTTACAGGTTGCGGGTGAGATTAGGCCTGCGGATGCTCCGGCGGGTTTCTTTGCTCTCTTTGAATACCCGTTTAAGATAGGTTTTAAGTGGCCTTTCAGTCCTTTGTCTCGAGCCTTTATGACTCGTTTCAATCTTTCTCCTGGCCAACTGATGCCCCAATTCTGGAGGGTTATTCAGGTGATCGAACGAGTAACGAAGGACTGGGGTCGTCCTGCGTTCACCGTTAATGATCTTTTTACAGTGTATTCTGTGAAATCGACAGAATACTATCGTTATGGTTTGTTTCCAAAGGGTAGAGGGGATACCATGTTAGTACATGGTACGCAAGTGCACGATCGTGGGTGGAAGTCACGATATGTATTCGTACGATCTTCTTCGGTGTTGGGTGAAGGTGGATGGGTCGCGCCAGAGTGGAATTCTTTAGGTATAGGCGTATTTTAAATGTTCGTCCTCGTTATTTTTGTTTCATTCATCTAATCGTTTGAATGTTTTTTTGCAGAAATTGATTTCTCATTCGAGGCTACTGAAGAGTCGAAGGCCGCCGTCGAACGATTTTTATCGTATAGCATTGGTGAACGATTTTTACTAAGTATCACCAATAAGGGGTGATGTCCTCGAGAATTACAGCGTGTATCGTACGATTACAATGAAACAGATCGTAAAATACACAGAATAATATAGGAATTTGCAGAGAATGTTTTTCAGTTCCAAAGTAATCAGATGTCTCGAATGTATGTCTTGATCTTCTTTTATAGCAGTCGGAGAATGTAACTGATGTCCATTATTACGTCTTTAATGCAACGGCTATAACGGTAGCTAAAATCTTGCATATAACGGTCGAAGCTTTATGAAGAGCGTATCTTGGTCTTTAACGGTCACTTGATCTTCGACACCTGTTATTTATCTGTTACAAATGATCATACTTAAGATATATTTAACCGTTAGTATTATATCGGGTGATATCGTACGTTTTCTGATCGTATCGTACGATATCTAGTATAAAGATCATTCGATGATTTGTTACTGTCGTTCGATGGTATATGTATCTTTATCTCAGGACCTTATCTTAATACAGGATTATTATCCTGAAAGATATCTTATGATTTAAGTCGATCGTCGTGCATCGTGCGATCGTAAATTTTCACCCAAACAGTTTGCCCCGAGATTTAGAAAAACTTATTCTAAATATTTCTGATCTCTTATCTGCAAAATCAATCGTTAGCTCTAAATAACCAGTCGTTAATGAACTAATTTCATTTAAATCTGAACGAATATGGAACGGTTTAAGTAACGTCGTTACGGTGACGTCGAGATGACAGTTGTCGTCTCAACGGTTTGATCTTGGACGCGTGTTGATGTTTGATTGGACCTGCATTACTTGAAGAGAAATTCAGTTTCCATATATAAACTGATTTTAATACGAAATGTAAACACAATCTATCCCCAAATTACTTGTGCAAATCAATTCAAAATCCTTTATTTTCGGCAAGGATTTAGTCGACTTTCAATATAAGGTATTCTCTTCTCTTTGATTTTCATGCGTTTAAAGATTAAGGCTGATAAGAACCCTAGGAATTTCGATTTGCTCCGTTTCGTTCGTCTTAGAAATAGCTTAAGTCGTTTAGAGTTTTTTGAATCTATGGAGGTTAGGAGTGCTATTAAAGATTCCGTAGAGGTTTTAGCCCTTAGGAGGTTATCTGGGATGCCTGACGATGCTATCTTAGAGGTTGCGGGTGAGATTAGGCCTGCGGATGCTCCGGCGGGTTTCTTTGCTCTCTTTGAATACCCGTTTAAGATAGGTTTTAAGTGGCCTTTCAGTCCTTTGTCTCGAGCCTTTATGACTCGTTTCAATCTTTCTCCTGGCCAACTGATGCCCCAATTCTGGAGGGTTATTCAGGTGATCGAACGAGTAACGAAGGACTGGGGTCGTCCTGCGTTCACCGTTAATGATCTTCTTACAGTGTATTCTGTGAAATCGACAGAATACTATCGTTATGGTTTGTTTCCAAAGGGTAGAGGGGATACCATGTTAGTACATGGTACGCAAGTGCACGATCGTGGGTGGAAGTCACGATATGTATTCGTACGATCTTCTTCGGTGTTGGGTGAAGGTGGATGGGTCGCGCCAGAGTGGAATTCTTTAGGTATAGGCGTATTTTAAATGTTCGTCCTCGTTATTTTTGTTTCATTCATCTAATCGTTTGAATGTTTTTTTGCAGAAATTGATTTCTCATTCGAGGCTACTGAAGAGTCGAAGGCCGCCGTCGAACGATTTTTATCGTATAGCATTGGTGAACGATTTTTACTAAGTATCACCAATAAGGGGTGATGTCCTCGAGAATTACAGCGTGTATCGTACGATTACAATGAAACAGATCGTAAAATACACAGAATAATATAGCAATTTGCAGAGAATGTTTTTCAGTTCCAAAGTAATCAGATGTCTCGAATGTATGTCTTGATCTTCTTTTATAGCAGTCGGAGAATGTAACTGATGTCCATTATTACGTCTTTAATGCAACGGCTATAACGGTAGCTAAAATCTTGCATATAACGGTCGAAGCTTTATGAAGAGCGTATCTTGGTCTTTAACGGTCACTTGATCTTCGACACCTGTTATTTATCTGTTACAAATGATCATACTTAAGATATATTTAACCGTTAGTATTATATCGGGTGATATCGTACGTTTTCTGATCGTATCGTACGATATCTAGTATAAAGATCATTCGATGATTTGTTACTGTCGTTCGATGGTATATGTATCTTTATCTCAGGACCTTATCTTAATACAGGATTATTATCCTGAAAGATATCTTATGATTTAAGTCGATCGTCGTGCATCGTGCGATCGTAAATTTTCACCCAAACAGTTTGCCCCGAGATTTAGAAAAATTTATTCTAAATATTTCTGATCTCTTATCTGCAAAATCAATCGTTAGCTCTAAATAACCAGTCGTTAATGAACTAATTTCATTTAAATCTGAACGAATATGGAACGGTTTAAGTAACGTCGTTACGGTGACGTCGAGATGACAGTTGTCGTCTCAACGGTTTGATCTTGGACGCGTGTTGATGTTTGATTGGACCTGCATTACTTGAAGAGAAATTCAGTTTCCATATATAAACTGATTTTAATACGAAATTTAAACACAATCTATCCCCAAATTACTTGTGCAAGTCGAATTCAAAATCCTTTATTTTCGGCAAGGATTTAGTCGACTTTCAATATAAGGTATTCTCTTCTCTTTGATTTTCATGAATTTAAAGATTAAGGCTGATAAGAACCCTAGGAATTTCGATTTGCTCCGTTTCGTTCGTCTTAGAAATAGCTTAAGTCGTTTAGAGTTTTTTGAATCTATGGAGGTTAGGAGTGCTATTAAAGATTCCGTAGAGGTTTTAGCCCTTAGGAGGTTATCTGGGATGCCTGACGATGCTATCTTACAGGTTGCGGGTGAGATTAGGCCTGCGGATGCTCCGGCGGGTTTCTTTGCTCTCTTTGAATACCCGTTTAAGATAGGTTTTAAGTGGCCTTTCAGTCCTTTGTCTCGAGCCTTTATGACTCGTTTCAATCTTTCTCCTGGCCAACTGATGCCCCAATTCTGGAGGGTTATTCAGGTGATCGAACGAGTAACGAAGGACTGGGGTCGTCCTGCGTTCACCGTTAATGATCTTCTTACAGCGTATTCTGTGAAATCGACAGAATACTATCGTTATGGTTTGTTTCCAAAGGGTAGAGGGGATACCATGTTAGTACATGGTACGCAAGTGCACGATCGTGGGTGGAAGTCACGATATGTATTCGTACGATCTTCTTCGGTGTTGGGTGAAGGTGGATGGGTCGCGCCAGAGTGGAATTCTTTAGGTATAGGCGTATTTTAAATGTTCGTCCTCGTTATTTTTGTTTCATTCATCTAATCGTTTGAATGTTTTTTTGCAGAAATTGATTTCTCATTCGAGGCTACTGAAGAGTCGAAGGCCGCCGTCGAACGATTTTTATCGTATAGCATTGGTGAACGATTTTTACTAAGTATCACCAATAAGGGGTGATGTCCTCGAGAATTACAGCGTGTATCGAACGATTACAATGAAACAGATCGTAAAATACACAGAATAATATAGGAATTTGCAGAGAATGTTTTTCAGTTCCAAAGTAATCAGATGTCTCGAATGTATGTCTTGATCTTCTTTTATAGCAGTCGGAGAATGTAACTGATGTCCATTATTACGTCTTTAATGCAACGGCTATAACGGTAGCTAAAATCTTGCATATAACGGTCGAAGCTTTATGAAGAGCGTATCTTGGTCTTTAACGGTCACTTGATCTTCGACACCTGTTATTTATCTGTTACAAATGATCATACTTAAGATATATTTAACCGTTAGTATTATATCGGGTGATATCGTACGTTTTCTGATCGTATCGTACGATATCTAGTATAAAGATCATTCGATGATTTGTTACTGTCGTTCGATGGTATATGTATCTTTATCTCAGGACCTTATCTTAATACAGGATTATTATCCTGAAAGATATCTTATGATTTAAGTCGATCGTCGTGCATCGTGCGATCGTAAATTTTCACCCAAACAGTTTGCCCCGAGATTTAGAAAAATTTATTCTAAATATTTCTGATCTCTTATCTGCAAAATCAATCGTTAGCTCTAAAAACCAGTCGTTAATGAACTAATTTCATTTAAATCTGAACGAATATGGAACGGTTTAAGTAACGTCGTTACGGTGACGTCGAGATGACAGTTGTCGTCTCAACGGTTTGATCTTGGACGCGTGTTGATGTTTGATTGGACCTGCATTACTTGAAGAGAAATTCAGTTTCCATATATAAACTGATTTTAATACGAAATTTAAACACAATCTATCCCCAAATTACTTGTGCAAGTCGAATTCAAAATCCTTTATTTTCGGCAAGGATTTAGTCGACTTTCAATATAAGGTATTCTCTTCTCTTTGATTTTCATGAATTTAAAGATTAAGGCTGATAAGAACCCTAGGAATTTCGATTTGCTCCGTTTCGTTCGTCTTAGAAATAGCTAAAGTCGTTTAGAGTTTTTTGAATCTATGGAGGTTAGGAGTGCTATTAAAGATTCCGTAGAGGTTTTAGCCTTTAGGAGGTTATCTGGGATGCCTGACGATGCTATCTTAGAGGTTGCGGGTGAGATTAGGCCTGCGGATGCTCCGGCGGGTTTCTTTGCTCTCTTTGAATACCCGTTTAAGATAGGTTTTAAGTGGCCTTTCAGTCCTTTGTCTCGAGCCTTTATGACTCGTTTCAATCTTTCTCCTGGCCAACTGATGCCCCAATTCTGGAGGGTTATTCAGGTGATCGAACGAGTAACGAAGGACTGGGGTCGTCCTGCGTTCACCGTTAATGATCTTCTTACAGCGTATTCTGTGAAATCGACAGAATACTATCGTTATGGTTTGTTTCCAAAGGGTAGAGGGGATACCTTGTTAGTACATGGTACGCAAGTGCACGATCGTGGGTGGAAGTCACGATATGTATTCGTACGATCTTCTTCGGTGTTGGGTGAAGGTGGATGGGTCGCGCCAGAGTGGAATTCTTTAGGTATAGGCGTATTTTAAATGTTCGTCCTCGTTATTTTTGTTTCATTCATCTAATCGTTTGAATGTTTTTTTGCAGAAATTGATTTCTCATTCGAGGCTACTGAAGAGTCGAAGGCCGCCGTCAAACGATTTTTATCGTATAGCATTGGTGAACGATTTTTACTAAGTATCACCAATAAGGGGTGATGTCCTCGAGAATTACAGCGTGTATCGTACGATTACAATGAAACAGATCGTAAAATACACAGAATAATATAGGAATTTGCAGAGAATGTTTTTCAGTTCCAAAGTAATCAGATGTCTCGAATGTATGTCTTGATCTTCTTTTATAGCAGTCGGAGAATGTAACTGATGTCCATTATTACGTCTTTAATGCAACGGCTATAACGGTAGCTAAAATCTTGCATATAACGGTCGAAGCTTTATGAAGAGCGTATCTTGGTCTTTAACGGTCACTTGATCTTCGACACCTGTTATTTATCTGTTACAAATGATCATACTTAAGATATATTTAACCGTTAGTATTATATCGGGTGATATCGTACGTTTTCTGATCGTATCGTACGATATCTAGTATAAAGATCATTCGATTATTTGTTACTGTCGTTCGATGGTATATGTATCTTTATCTCAGGACCTTATCTTAATACGGGATTATTATCCTGAAAGATATCTTATGATTTAAGTCGATCGTCGTGCATCGTGCGATCGTAAATTTTCACCCAAACAGTTTGCCCCGAGATTTAGAAAAATTTATTCTAAATATTTCTGATCTCTTATCTGCAAAATCAATCGTTAGCTCTAAATAACCAGTCGTTAATGAACTAATTTCATTTAAATCTGAACGAATATGGAACGGTTTAAGTAACGTCGTTATGGTGACGTCGAGATGACAGTTGTCGTCTCAACAGTTTGATCTTGGACGCGTGTTGATGTTTGATTGGACCTGCATTACTTGAAGAGAAATTCAGTTTCCATATATAAACTGATTTTAATACGAAATTTAAACACAATCTATCCCCAAATTACTTGTGCAAATCGAATTCAAAATCCTTTATTTTCGGCAAGGATTTAGTCGACTTTCAATATAAGGTATTCTCTTCTCTTTGATTTTCATGCGTTTAAAGATTAAGGCTGATAAGAACCCTAGGAATTTCGATTTGCTCCGTTTCGTTCGTCTTAGAAATAGCTTAAGTCGTTTAGAGTTTTTTGAATCTATGGAGGTTAGGAGTGCTATTAAAGATTCCGTAGAGGTTTTAGCCCTTAGGAGGTTATCTGGGATGCCTGACGATGCTATCTTACAGGTTGCGGGTGAGATTAGGCCTGCGGATGCTCCGGCGGGTTTCTTTGCTCTCTTTGAATACCCGTTTAAGATAGGTTTTAAGTGGCCTTTCAGTCCTTTGTCTCGAGCCTTTATGACTCGTTTCAATCTTTCTCCTGGCCAACTGATGCCCCAATTCTGGAGGGTTATTCAGGTGATCGAACGAGTAACGAAGGACTGGGGTCGTCCTGCGTTCACCGTTAATGATCTTCTTACAGCGTATTCTGTGAAATCGACAGACTACTATCGTTATAGTTTGTTTCCAAAGGGTAGAGGGGATACCATGTTAGTACATGGTACGCAAGTGCACGATCGTGGGTGGAAGTCACGATATGTATTCGTACGATCTTCTTCGGTGTTGGGTGAAGGTGGATGGGTCGCGCCAGAGTGGAATTCTTTAGGTATAGGCGTATTTTAAATGTTCGTCCTCGTTATTTTTGTTTCATTCATCTAATCGTTTGAATGTTTTTTGCAGAAATTGATTTCTCATTCGAGGCTACTGAAGAGTCGAAGGCCGCCGTCGAACGATTTTTATCGTATAGCATTGGTGAACGATTCTATTCTACTCAAAAGGCGAAGGAGATCGTGATAGAGAGTGAAGAGGAAGTTACACAAACGGACCCTGAAGTTCAAGTGATCTCAGAGGAAGAGATGGAAGGTAGATCGTACGTTTAACAGATATCGTACGATAATACTTTATTACTTGCTTCTTACCTATATTTTATTTTTGTAGGATCATCGAAGAAACCGTCGAGGAGGGCCGAACAGCTGGAGGCTGCAAGGAGAGCGGCTTTAAAGAAGAAGGAGATGGCTGGAGGTGAGCCTCCAGCGAAACGTACGAGGTCCTCTTCTGAGATCCCTGATCCATCGCATGAAGCCAAACAAAAGGCGGATGATGTGATCCATGCTTCCCCAATTAGTTCTGCACCTTCGGAGGATCAATCGAAGGGGGTTAAGGCGACAAAGACTCCTGGCAAGCAGCCAAAGAAGACTTCTTTCGACGTAGGATCGTCGTCTCTGAACATAACCCTACCAAAGGGCTTCTTGGAAGGCGACGTCGTGAAGAAGGAGGACATCTTCCCAGCTATCGAACAGTTTTTACTTCCTTCGCAAAAGGAACAATTTGCGAGGCTGAGGTTCGAGGAAATTGATGCTGCTGCTGTAGGCCTTTCCTTTCTGGTGAGTTTTCTTTATCGTACGATCAGATTACTTTAGTATCGTATGATTAATGAAATTTATTTTTGTTCTTTCAGGGTTTTCAAGCTAGCCTTGGTCTTCATTCTCGAATGGAGACCATCAAGAATGACATGCGTGAGAAGATGGCGAGCGAGAGGGCTGCCTTGAAGGAGGCGGATAAGGCGAAGGAGAAGGTCTTCAAGCTTGCGTCAGACCTGGAGGCTAAGCAGGTCAAGATTGACGACCTAGAGGCGAAGCTTGAAGAGGTCGAGCGTATGAGGGACGAGCAACGAACTCGTATGAGAATTGTTCTGGATCGTGCGTCCAAGTTGGAGGAGGAGCTGAAGGTGGTTCAGCTAGAGAAGGCTTCGAGGGAGGAGGCCTTAACGTCTGAGATCCAGGACTTGAAAGATGAGGCGGCGTTAATAAGGGTTGTGGCTCGTGCGGCACTTATGCGTCGTGTGATAGCTGGAACCCTTACCGTCGGGATCGCCAAGGAAGAAGTGGAGGCGTTTCGTGAACTCATGGGATCTGAAGACCTTCTTGATGCCGATGATCTCAAGGATCTGGATGAGGAGGTTGGAGAGAAGCCTGTTGAGGTTGCTGCAGTTGGGGAGGAGACTCAAGATGAAATGGTCTCTGGATCCACCACTCCAGCGATCTTAACTACTGGAGAAATCCCCTCCCAGATCATTGGATCTACAGAAGGTGGAGGTGTGGAGGCATCGGGCGGTGATGCAGGGATCGTAGGATCAGACCTTCCTCCTAGTAGTTATTTTCATTTGTAATCGTACGATTTTTTTGTTAAGTACTTTTTTGTTTTGTTTAAGTACTTTGAAATGAATGATTTTAGTTTTATCGTACTTATTGACTTGTGCCTTATAACTTTTTGTTCTTTTAGAAACGTTTCTTTACTTTGCATCGTGCGACTGGCGTTTTGTCTTGCGCGCGTGCGTATAATTTTCAAATAATTGATTGTGCGTTATAAGCTTTAATTATTCGTGCGATAACTTGCGATATTCGTGCGATACTTGCGATAATCGTGCGATACCTGCGACAAGAAAAGAATGGCTAAGGGGTGGCCGTTGGTTTGACCAACGGCGCTCCGACGCCCAAGTCAGTAATTGTTTGTAGGATAATAATAAAAAATGAAAAAGGTTTAGAAGTAGTACCTCTTAAGATGTGTTGCATTCCAACTTCGTGGAATTTCCTTACCTTCGATGGTTGTAAGCTTGTATGCACCATTCCCAATAATCTTAGAGATTATATAAGGTCCTTCCCATTTGATGGAAAGTTTTCCTGCGTTTAGCTCTTGAGTATTCTGAAATACCTGTCGTAGGACGTAGTCGCCTACTTGAAAAATTTTTGCTTTTACTTTCTTGTTGAAATATCGTTCGACCATAGCTTTTTGCAGTGCCATTTTCTGGAATGCTTTTTCTCTAAGTTCTTCCAATGCATCTAAATCGTAATATAGGTCTATTACGTTTTGCTCCATCGTACGATGTCTTGCGATTAGAAGTTGAGACTCGATCGGTATTACTGCTTCGCATCCATAAACGAGGGAGAAGGGCCTTTGCCCTGTTGAAGTCCTTGGAGTCGTACGATTTGCCCATAAGACCGAAGGTAATTCTTCGACCCATTTCCCTTTTGCTTCATTTAGCCTCTTGCGAATCGAATTGATTATGATCTTGTTACTTGATTCGGCGAGGCCATTGGATTGAGGATATCTTGGAGTCGAAGTAATTAACCTGATCCCACGTTCATCGCAGAACTTACGAGTTTTTTCACTTATAAATTGCGAGCCATTATCGCACATAATTTCCGATGGTACTCCAAACCTGTATATAATGTTAGTTTGGATAAAAGAGATAACTTCTTTATCTCTTACCTGTGAGAAAGCAGCAGCTTCGATCCATTTTGAGAAATAATCAGTAAGGACAAGTAAGAAAACTTTTTGTCCAGGAGCGGGAGGTAACTTTCCTACGATGTCCATTCCCCATCGCATGAATGGCCATGGGATTAAGACAGAGTGTAGGGGTTCAGAAGGTGAGTGTGTCATACCTGAATGTCTCTAACAGGCGTCGCATTTTCGTACGTACCTTATAGCATCTTCTCGAAGAGTAGGCCAATAGTAGCCTTGTCGTGAGATTCTATTCGCAAGACTTCGTCCTCCAGAGTGGTTTCCACACTCTCCATCGTGCATCTCTTGTAAAATCTGATTCATATGCTCCTGACTTGTTATGCATCGTAGGATCAATCCAGATGTGGATTTGCGATATAATCTTCCTTCGAAGATTGTATACCGCGAGGCTTTCGATCTGATCTTTCTAGCCTCCATCTTGTCGTCAGGAAGTCTATCGTACTTTAGATAATTCCATATATCGAGTGACCAGTTGTAGACTTCTTCGACCATTTGTACTTTTTCTTTTGCTTCGATGGAAGACGTCGTAAGATGAATTATTGGGATGCTCTCTAAAGTTGGTTCATTGAATGCAGATCCCAGATTAGCCAAAGCATCAGCTTGTACGTTCAGATCTCTTGGGATTTGTTCTATCGAAAACTTTTCGAATCGTGCGATGCTTTCTTTAGCGATCTCGAGATACACCATCATTTTCGAGTCTTTTGCTTGAAAATCACCATTAATTTGATTCACCACTAGTAGTGAATCACTTCGTACGTGCAGTCGTCGTGTCCCCGAGTTGTAGGCTATATCCAATCCAGCGATCAAGGCTTCGTATTCTGCTTCGTTGTTGGTAGTCTTGAATTCACATCGTACTGAGTACATCATATTCCCCCCGTGTGATGATTTCAGGACAATTCCTAATCCTGATCCCCTTATGTTGGAGGATCCATCGACATGTAAGGTCCAAAGCTGATTGTCTTGAATCATCACATTGTTGATTTCATCGTGCGATGGTTGCTCTACTCCTGGACTGAACTCTGCCACAAAATTTGCTAATGCTTGAGACTTTATTGCCGTCCTGGGTTTGTACGTGAGATCAAATCCGCTTAGGTAGATACTCCATTTGGCTAATCGACCTGTAAGTTCGGGTTTACGAAGTACGGTCTTGAGAGGATAATTAGTTACGATGATTATATGATGTGTCTCAAAATAATGCCGTAACTTTTTAGTTGCCGTTACGAGACCTAGGAGCAATTTTTCCATTGATGTATATCTGGTCTCGGCATTGAGAAAGGATTTACTTATATAGTAAATCGGGTGTTGCTGCTGATCATCTTCTCGTACGAGAACTGCACTTACCGCATTATTGCTAACGGCTAAGTATAATTGCAAGCTTTCGCCTTCAATTGGTTTTGTTAACAGCAGAGGGGAGGCCATGTATTGTTTCAGATCTTGCAATGCTTTCTCATGCGCCTCTGTCCAGTTGAAACCTTGATTTTTACGTAGTACATTGTAGAATAGGTGGCATTTGTCAGATGATCGTGAGATGAATCTGTTTAATGCCGCCACTCGTCCAGTAAGCTTTTGCACTTCTTTCACGTTTCTCGGAGATTGTATCTCTATGATAGCTTTGATTTGTTCTGGACTCGCTTCTATCCCACGCTGAGTGACCATATATCCAAGGAACTTCCCAGCACGTACCCCGAAAGAACACTTCGTAGGATTGAGTTTCATTTTGTATTGTCGTAGGATATCGAACGCTTGTTTCAGATGATCTATGTGATCATGTGATCGTTCGGATTTTACCAGCATATCATCGATGTAGACTTCCATCGTTCGACCAAGATTTTCTTTGAACATCATGTTTACGAGCCTCTGGTATGTTGATCCAGCATTCTTGAGACCAAAAGGCATCACTTTGTAGCAGTATATTCCTTTGTCCGTCATGAAGGCTGTCTTCTCTTGATCGTCTGTGTGCATCAGGATTTGGTTGTATCCAGAATAAGCGTCCATGAACGTGAGTAATTCATGACCTGCTGTTGCATCGACCATCGCATCGATGTGAGGTAGTGGAAACGGGTCTTTTGGACATGCCTTGTTTAGATCTGTAAAGTCAATACAGACTCGCCACTTTCCATTCTTCTTTTGTACGACCACCACGTTTGCTAGCCAATCTGGATACTTTACTTCCCTGATCTTCCCTGTTTTTAGCAAGTTATCAACCTCGTCGTTAATAACTTTGTTGCGTTCTGGTGCAAACTTGCGTCTTTTTTGTTTCACAGGTTTAAAAGTTGGATCTACGTTTAGCTTGTGAGATATGATGTCAGGATCAATCCCCACCATGTCTTCGTGCGACCATGCGAAGCAATCTGAGTGTTCCTGCAAAAAAGATATTATTTCGCTTTTTATATCAGGGGTTAGTGTTGCTCCCATGAAGACTTTTCGATCAGGATGTTTTGGATCTAGCACGACTTCTTCAAGTTGAAGGTCATCGTACGATCGTACTCCATCCTGGCTCTGTAATTGCTAGATATCCTGGGGTTTAGTCTTCATCGTGATTTTGTAGCATTCACGAGCGATCTTCTTTTCACTGATGATTTCTTGTACGCCCCAAGGAGATGGAAATTTAATCTTTTGATGATAGGTTGATGGTACGGCCTTCATATCATGGATCCAGGGTCTTCCGAGTATCGCATTGTATGCTGACGGACAATCTATGACATTGAATTTAGTTTGCTTGTTGATTCCTTTAGCGAAGACTGGCAGTACTATTTCTCCAAGGGTATTCGTCGCATCTCCATTGAAGCCCACTAATGTGGTAGTTCGTCGTACGATATTGGATCTGTTGATGCCCATGATCTTGAGAGTATCTGAGAATATAACGTTGGCCGAGCTACCTCCATCAACCAATACTCTCTTGGTCAAACAGTTTCCAATGGTTAACTGTATGACTAGAGCATCATGGTGTTTTTGGTTAACGCCTGAGAGATCGTCTTGATCGAACGTCAACTTTGCTGCATCGAGTTCTCTTTCAGCTGCAGTCTTGGATTCTTCAGGGATAGGGAATCCTTCGGGTCCTTCTCGTGCGTTTCGTTTTGCCGCGGAATACGTCAAGCCACATACTTCTGATCCACCAGTGATGCAATTGACCACTTTGGTATGGATCGGAGATGCTGTTTTGCATATATTTTTCATCATTTTTCATGCATTAGATAGTTTCCTTTTCTTTTTTTAGTTATTTAGTTCATGCATATTTTCCTTCTATTTTGCATTTTTTCCGTTTAAAAGTGCGAGTATTATTATTGGTGCATTAACCAGGTGTTTGAGCTTAATTGTATAGGAATTTGGTATAGACGGTGGCAATGTGCGAGATGGAGCCGAGGAGAATCGAGAGACGGTTCGAGATGGTTTGGTGCACGAGGATGCGGAGGCTAAAGGCGATGGAGTGGAGACGGATGAAAGAAGTGGTGAACCGGAGTTAGAAGCAAAGAAGGAACAAAAGGAGTAAAGATCAGCTAGCTAGCGATCGCTAGCTATTCTGGCTAGCGATCGCTAGGCCCGCAAACCTCACCCGCGCGTTTTTCCTGTTTTGGCAGTTTTTGACTTTTTCTGGAGTATAAATGATGGTTTTGACTGTTTTAGTTGACAGTTTTTAGTTCCCACTTGATAACTACTTTTTGAAGAGTTTTGTTTGGAATTTTGGATCAAAGGAGTTAGGGTTTCACTTTTGAGTGGGAGCTCTACTAAGCTTGGGATGAGAGCTTCAATCTATTCATCAATGGTGGTTTGACCTTCTTTGGTGAATCTTACACATCCTTAAAGCTAGTATCTCCTTCTCTTTCTCTTTTAATCTTTTGTTAGTGTTGATCCAGCTCTCCTAAGACCTGATGAAATGATAATGATCCTGAATCTTTACTTAGTGAATAGGTTTTTACTTCTGTTATAGCTTGAGGAATTATCACTGAGTCTGTTCAGTGTTATTCCATGTTACTTATGCTGTAACTTAACTTTATAGATTTCAGGATCAGGATCAGGAGACTAACGAGCCTGTTCTGCAGTCTACTGATCCTGTCCACTGAAGTGAAGACCTTCTCCTGAAGACATTAAGATCATACACAAAGAACCATCAGCGACGTCGAAGAAATAGCTGATGACAGGAACAGCATGCTCGTGATCTGAAGACGGAACTCAGTGATAGCAGTCTGTTCACTATCGTATGACATCCTGAAGATTCATCAGGATACACGTGACCCTGAACTTCCTCAGTTTCAGGAATCTAGTCACTGATCAGTATCCTGATCCTGAAGGATTAGAACAATGTCTTAGTCTAATGCACAAAAGGATTATCCGCCTTTACTGACACAATAGTACATAAGGGCAGTTACTTTACTGTTCCCTCCGTACTTATCAGACCTCAAGGCAACTGTTTACAAACATCCTCTTTTGCACAACATGCAAAGAGTATTTGTTTATAGTAAATAGTACAACAGACCACTCACATTGTGACACGTCACAATAGTAGGTCTGCATGCATTTAATGCATGGAGTATAAATAGGACGTGAAGAGATGTTCTCCATACTTCTTCTTCATCCTAAAATACTCAAGTCCTTTCTCTCTTATTTCCCTCTATCTTCTTTCTTTATTCTCTTCTCACTTAGTGCATAGTGAAAGAACTTAGATTGTTTAGTTTAGACTAATTGTCTTTTCTATTTCCGCAACAATCTGTAAATTCATATTGTTTATAAAACAAGAATTTAAAAGTGAAAAATTGTGTGATTATATTCAACCCCCCCTTCTATAATCCCAAACACTATCCTTACTTGAAGGTCATCTACTTGGGACCAACAAGTGGTATCAGAGCAGATACAAGCTCTCATTTTCTTCTTAAGAAAAATCTTGTGATCCTCTCTCTTCTTATTCTATGGCTCTTCAAGCTAAGGATAACTACTTTGATACCGGCTCTGCTGGAAAGCCTCCTCGGTTTAACAAAGACAACTTCTCTCTTTGGAAAACCAGGATGGAACTCTTTCTCTCTGGTTCTGATCCCCAGATTCCTTACTTTCTGGAAAACGGACCACATGTGCCTACACAAACCGTCCACCCTATTCCTGCTGCTGGTGGCCAACCAGCTGTTCCTGAAAGACAGCTAGTGAAGCCCGTAACTGACTGGAATGATGAAGACAGACGCCTGGTCAACATTGACACCAAGGCTAGGTCTCTCACCGCCATGTCACTCCCTGACGATGTATTCCACTCTGTTTGTCACCTTCGCTCTGCTAAGGAGATATGGGACACTCTCTGTGTTCAATATGAAGGTACTGCCGTACTCATGGAATCAAGAAAGATTTTCTTGGTTCGTCAGTACGAAAGCTTTATTCATCAAAAGGATGAAACTCTCTCCCAGCTACATCAGAGATTCAACTGTCTTCTGATTGATCTGAAGACCATCGGTACTACCTACTCTAACTCTGAGGTGGTTACCAAGTTCATGGAAGCTCTTCCTGAACATTGGGAAATTTACACCTCCTGCTTAACTATGTCAAAGGACATAAAGACACTCACCCTAAGTGAGTTGTACGGTATTCTTCTGAACCGTGAACAACAGAAGAAACTGAAAAAGAATCTCATAAGAGATTCTAAAGAATCCAAAAGCACATCTGTTGCATTGGTTTCTGATTCAGTTCCTCCTGTTGCTGCCACTTCTTCTTCAGTAACTATTACTGAGTTAGAATCTTCTGACTCTGACATGTCAGAAGATCCTGAATTCAATGAATCTCTTGCTCTATTAACCAGATCTTTTAAAAAGTTTGCCAAAAAGGGAAACTTCCACAAAAAGAAACATCTTTCTATTACTGATAAGCCAAAGTCAGATCCTGTTGACAAGGCTACTGCTATCTGCTACAACTGTCAGGGCAAAGGACACTTTGCTAATGATTGCAGGTACAGAAAAAGTCAGTTTGCTCCCTCCTCTGCTAAATCTTCTTCCAAGAACCCCAAATACCAGCGCCTGAAGGAAAAGTACAAGAAGATGAAAACTCAGCGTAAAGGCAAAGGTTTAATCGCAGAAGACTGCGACTGGGATGATGTCTCCTCTGATGACTCGTCTGATGAGGAATATACTCAAGTGGCACTGATGGCCATTATTGAGGAACCTACCTTAGCTCTCATGGCTAAGATAGAAGAGGTTCCTGAAGAGATTCTTCCTCAGGATCCTGAAGCTTCTTCTTCCACAACTCCTGAAGCTTCCACCTCTGCGACTGATTCTTCCAGTCAGGTACCTATTCCTCTCATCCCTCTCGAAAGCTTAACTCAGTTGGACCTGGTCACTCTCGATCTTTACAAAGCCCTTAATGGTAAAACCTCTGCTGAAAAAATGAATATTGATCTTAGAGGACAACTCAAAGAATGTCAAGAAAAAATAAAACAGCTTACCATTTTGGAAGAAAATTATAAGGACCAGGTCACTGTAAACAAAACTCTTTGTATTGAAAGAGAATTGGCTCTTGCTGCCAAAGAAAAAGCCCTTGCTCAATTAAATGCTGAAAAAGTCACCATCAAAGGATGGAGTGACGCCTCTGAAAAAGTTGATGAAATATTAGCTTCAGGGAGGTCTGACAAAAGCAAAAGAGGTCTTGGATTCTTTCGTGGATACAAGAAAGAAGAAACTAAGTCTGATAGTTCCATGCTCAAATTTGGAAAATTTGTTTCTTCTATTCCTCTTCCTAATGCCTCTAAAAACACTCCTTCTTCTTCTTCTAACACTCACCCTGAAGGTGCTCCTAAGAGCAAAAAGAATACAGTTAAGGATAAATCCAAAACTGAAACACCTTCAAAGACCAAGGGTCCTAAACCCAAGAACAAAGTTCTGGGTGGTGGTCCTTCAGTCTCTGGAACTAAGTCTCTTTCTCAGAGTCCTGCTCCCAGACTGAAGATTGACCTGAAGCAAAAGACTCAGGAGAAGAAACCAATTCCTCCAATGTCCAATGCTAAAGGCATACTTGGTGCAGGTCCTGCTCACCTAAAGTTCAAAAACTTTCTGGACCACACTAAACGCTTTCAATATCGCAAATGCTATCACTGTGGATTAAATGACCATATTGCGAGTAAGTGTTCTGATGCTACCAAAGCTGAAAAATCAGCTAAGGTAAAGAAGATTCCCAAGACTGAGAAATCAGTCAAAGGAAAGAAGGTTGTCAAGACTGTTCCTTCAGTCAAGACTTCAGCCTCCTGTACTGATACTTCAGTAAAGGCTGACACTGACTCAACCAGTCCTACTGATACTTCTGGATCCATAGTTCTATGGGTACCAAAGAAAACTTAAACTCTATATTTTACAGGATAAGGGCATCTGGTACTTGGACAGTGGATGCTCTCGACATATGACTGGTTCTAAATCTGTCCTCACTAACTACCGTGAAGAAAGAGGTCCTGCTGTGACCTTTGGCGGAAACGGTAGAGGCCAAACCCGAGGGTATGGCACTCTTACCAACGGAGTAACTACTTTCAAAAGAGTTGCTTATGTTGAAGGCCTGATGCATAATCTTCTGAGCATCAGTCAACTGTGTGATAAGAATCACAAAGTTTCTTTCTCAAAGAAAAAGTGCAAAGTCAAGAACAGGAGAAAGGAAGTTATTCTCAATGGTGTTAGACATGCAGACATCTACATCATCAACATGAATACTTCCACTGATAACTTCTGTTTCGTATCACGTGCTTCCACTGATATGAATTGGCTATGGCACAAGCGTCTCTCTCATCTCAACTTCAAGACGCTGAATCAACTCTGCATCAACAACCTGGTCATTGGTCTTCCTGACTTTCGCTACACAAAGGAATCTCTTTGTTCAGCTTGTGAGAAAGGAAAACAGACCAGGGCTAGCTTCAAGTCTAAGCAGATTTCCTCCATCAGCTCTCCTCTACAACTTCTCCACATGGATCTCTTTGGACCCGTTAATGTCCAATCCATTGGTGGAAAGAAATATACTCTGGTAATCGTAGATGAATATTCCAGATATACTTGGGTTTTCTTCTTACGTGCCAAGAGTGATGCTCCTGAAGAAATCATCCTGTTCGTCAGGAAGATGGAAAGACTCAACAACCTTACTGTTCGATCAATAAGAAGTGACCATGGGACTGAGTTCAAAAACAGTACCCTGGAATCTTTCTTTGAACAGAAAGGTATCTCTCAAAACTTCTCCTCTGTGAGAACTCCTCAGCAAAATGGTGTTGCTGAAAGACGGAACAGGACGTTGATTGAAGCTGCGAGATCTATGCTGAGTGAAGCCAACCTTGCCACTCAGTTCTGGGCTGAAGCCGTAAATACTGCTTGCTATACTCAGAACAGATCTCTGATTGTCAAGCGTTTCAGAAGAACCGCTTACGAACTCTTTCGTAACAGGAAACCATCAATCGAACATCTCCATATCTTTGGTTGTGTCTGCTACATCCTGAACAACAAAGATAATCTTGGAAAGTTTGATTCCAAATCTGATGATGGAATTTTCCTTGGATACTCATCCATTTCTAAAACTTACCGTGTGTTCAACAAACGAAGACAAACCATTGAGGAAACGATTCATGTCAAGTTTGATGAATCGGGTCCTACCTTTCCTCACCCAAATGATAATACTGAAATCAATCAGTGGGCTGACTCTTTCTTTCAAGTCCCTGAACCTCCTATTGCTGATCCATCTCCTCAAGACCTTCCTGATGGTTTTGAAGAAAATCCTATACCACCCACTGATATAACCACTCCACCTCTCATAAATGCCACCCCTATCTCTCAAATCACACCACCTGAACCTGATCAACCCACTAACAGTGAAGACTTCTCTCAAACCACTGTTAGTGAACCCTCTCCTACCAATCTTCTTCCTGATCCATCATCCAATGAAGCATCTACTTCAGGACAGGTGTATCAACCACCTGCTCTCCGATGGACCAAAGATCATCCCATTGATCAAGTTCTTGGAAACCCTTCTTCTGGTGTGAAAACCAGACGTCGGGATGGTAACGTCTGTCTTTATGTAAATTTTATCTCTGAAAATGAACCTAAAGAAATAGATGATGCTTTGCGTGATCCTGCCTGGGTCTCAGCCATGCAGGAAGAGCTAGCAGAATTCATCAGAAACAATGTCTGGCTTCTCGTCCCTAGGCCTCGAAAACGTACAATCATTGGTTCCAAGTGGATTTTTCGAAATAAACTTGATGAGATTGGTACAATCATTCGAAACAAGGCTCGCCTTGTAGCTCAGGGATACAGGCAGGAAGAGGGCATTGATTACGATGAAACTTTTGCTCCTGTTGCTAGGCTCGAAGCAATTCGACTCTTCCTAGCTTTTGCAGCACATATGAACTTCAAGGTTTATCAGATGGACATTAAAAATGCCTTTCTGAATGGAAAACTTAATGAAGAAGTCTATGTGGCTCAGCCTCCTGGCTTTGTAGATCCTAAGTTCCCTGATCACGTCTACAAGTTAAACAAGGTTCTCTATGGGTTAAAACAGGCTCCTCGTGCCTGGTATGATACCCTCTCAACCTTTCTTCTCTCTAAAGGTTTTGTTCGTGGAAAGATTGATAGCACTTTATTTCTGAAGAAATATCCTAAGCATATCCTTCTTGTCCAGATATATGTCGATGACATTATCTTTGGATCCACCAATCCCAAACTCTGCGAAAAGTTTGAGTTGCTCATGAAATCTGAATATAAAATGTCTATGATGGGCGAACTAACATTCTTTTTAGGACTTCAGATCAAGCAATCTGAAAAGGGAATTTTCATCAATCAAGGTAAATATGTACATGAGATGCTGAAGAAATTTAATCTCACATCCTGTACACCGATGAAGACTCCAATGGCTCCTCCTCTGTCTCTTGACAAGGATTCCAAAGGGAAACCTGTTGATGTGACTCTCTATAGAGGAATGATTGGCTCACTGCTGTATCTTACAGCGAGTCGTCCTGATATCATGTATTCTACATGTCTCTGTGCTCGTTATCAGGCTGAACCCAAAGAATCCCATCTGACCGCTGTAAAGCGGATCTTCAGATACCTGAAGGGAACTCCTAACGTGGGTCTTTGGTACTCCAAGGACTCAGGGTTCGATCTAACAGCTTATTCTGATAGTGACTTTGCAGGATGTAAGATCGACAGGAAAAGCACTACTGGTGGTTGTCACCTATTAGGTGGCAAGTTGGTGAGTTGGACTAGCAAGAAGCAGAACTCTGTGTCCACATCAACTGCTGAAGCTGAATATGTTGCAGCAGGAATATGTTGTGCTCAGGTCCTGTGGCTGAGAAATCAACTTCAGGACTATGACATACAACTCTCCAAAATTCCTATCTACTGTGACAACACTTCAGCAATAGCCATCGCTAACAATCCTGTCTTACACTCTAAGACAAAGCACATTGAAGTGAGATATCACTTCATCAGGGATCATGTGATGAATGGTGATATTGAACTCCATTTTGTCCCTACTGAATATCAGCTAGCTGACCTCTTTACCAAACCACTGGATGTGACGCGTTTTAATATGCTCCTCAGTGAACTTGGGATGTTAAATCCTGAAGAATAGAAGTTCTCAGGACAAACAGTTGTTAAAGTCCTTATGAAAATATTCTCTCAGGACCTCTTTTCTTAACAACTCCTGAATAACTCTTCTTCAGAGGATAACTCTATTCAGTACTTACAAAATCTTTGTTCAATATCCGAATACTGATGATTCTCAGGTAAGTATTTCTTCCCTCTGCTACTGAAACCTTATCGCATTAAATGTGATAAGAGGATTTTCCCAAAACAGTACTTATCTGATAAGTACTCTGATTCCAATAAACCATATCTTTCACCAAAATGGAATCATCCCCTGAAAAGGTGGTTTTTAGTTTTTCATATAAAACAAACGTTTCATCTGCACTGACACGTAATGGGACGTTTCCTGTTCCCCACTACGTGTGTCAGGCGCGTGAACGCGCGTAGAACTCCCTTTTTCATCATTACGTTTGAATTTAGCCGCTCTTTTCTCTCTCATCCATTTTCTCTCTCCTACCACGAGGTATAAAAACCTCACTTGTATTCCTTTTTTCTCTTTACGCTTACAATTCTCTCTCAAAGAACTCAAGCAAGAAAAGCAAGAACAAGTCTTAAATTCTCAAGAACACCAAGAACACACACTTACCACTTCTTTAACAAGATCAACGTAAGTTTCCTTATGTTCTTTGTTCTTTCCACAATCTAAGTTGGCATTCTTCTCTAAAAACAACTTATTTTGATAAACGTTTTTCCAAAAACCCTAAGATCACTTCGTTTGATCTTAGTTTTCCCAAAATCTTCTAAGATTTTTGTTAAAACTGTTTAAAATGATTTTTCTTATTTCTTTTAAGAACAATCATAAACTCCTATTTTGATATCTATTCATCAAAATAGAAGTCCTTTTTAATACCAAAACACATTCCTTTTGTGTATTTTGGCATCTAATCTATTCTAAGTATAAAGGATTTCACCATTTTTATGAACATATTTTGTGTTCATTGAAAAATGAAGAAAAATGCATATTTTGGACTCTTAATCATCCATATATGTTATTTTTATGTTTTTGACAGGATGGCTGCTACTACATCTACATCCCTGGACGCCCAGCTCTCATCTGAGGCCACACCTCTGCAGGCTACTGAGAGCTTGCCAATAGTCATCCCACAACACGACGTCCAGTTCAAGCAGAACAACGTCGTAGGACTGTTCGACATCCCAGAAGACAAAGAATACCTGCTGCCTGCCAAGGAATTCTTGCTGAACAGCCCTCTGAAGACGGCTTTCACCCTTGATCCCAAGCCGAACAAGCCGATGCTGCAACAACTATGGTCAACAGCCACTGTTGCCAAGGAGAAGAATACGAAAGGTGTCCTGCGAGAGGTCATCAAATTCCAAATCAAGGAAAACATCATTTCCTTTGGTTTCGGAACCCTCAGGAACGTGCTCAACTTCCCAAAGAAGAAGCACTTCCCTCCTGTCCCCTCCGCTGACGAGATCATCGAATTCCTGGACGCCATAGGCTACAGATGGCCTGTCAACAAGGAAGGCGTCCTGCTACCAAAGACGGGTGCCACTGTCCATAAGTCAGGACTAAACGCTACGTTCTACTACATATGGAACACGTTTGGCCTGTGCTTATCGGGCAAGACGGGGAGCACGGAGCAGTTCCCTACGGTCATCCAGCACATGGTCTTCTCTGCGATCAAAAATCGCGAGTTTGACTATGCTCGCTCCATCTGGGACGACATGGTGAAGAAGGTCCGGAGCAAGAACCGGGTCGTCAACATTGCCTTTCCCAGATTCTTCTCGGCCATCCTGGAGCTACATTTGGGGGACAACTACCCCAAGATTGGGAACTCCAACAACTACACTCTTGGCCCCAGGTTCCTGGACCAGGTTGCTCATCATCCTGACGACGTCCCTCTCTCCGACGTCCTGGTCGTTCCTGAACCTGTTCAGGATCAGGATCAGGAGGATGCTGAACCATCCACCTCTCCCACTGCAGGTACGTTTTCTCTCTTCTCTTCCAAACCACATTCTTCTACTTCTATGCATGTTATGTCAGTAGCTAACCCCATACTGACTTCCCCAGCTGCAACCACTACTTCTGCGCTCCAGAAGCGCCCCCAACCATCTTCTGCCACTCCTCCACCTCCTCCAAAACGCGCCAAGGCTAGGGCGCAAAAGAAAAAGAAACAGGCGGCCGGTAAGAAATATTACATTACCCTGCCCCAGTACTTTAATAAACCATCTCCTTTATCTAAAAATTCTTCCACTGCAGATACTCCTATCTCTGCTCCTGTTACACAAGAACCTGAGGTGGTTCATCTCGAACCCTCAGAGAATGAGGGGGGTAATCATTCTGATACCCTCCTAGCCTCAGGTAATATTTCTAAGCAAATTATTACTGTCTCTTCTTTTATAAAAGCTAATGAGTCTTCTAGTACTCACTTAGCTACTCTGTCTACAGGTTCTTTAGGAGCAGGTTCTGAAGGGCATCTTCATCAGGATGACCCCTTCAATGATTTTGTTCTCACGGATGCCGAGCATCAGCTGAACACAGCTGAACTCCGCAGGCAGTCCGCTGAACGGAACCTGCAGGAGGCCCGCACAGCCCTCCAGCAGAAGGAGGCCGAGCACTCAGCACGACTCCAGACCTTACAACAGGAGCTTGTTGCTGCCAAAGCTGCTGCAGCCGCTGCTAAAGCCGCCGCCGCCAGTGCCACTGCCGCCGCCGTCGCCGCGACTCCGCCGCCCACGGCCGTCACCCTCTCCATTCCTTGTCTGGATAATATCCACGACAAGGTTTCACAAGTTGCCTCCTCCTCCACCAACCTTCAGGCATCTATTGATGACCTGAAGGCAACAGCTCTCCCTGCGCTCTCCACAGAAATCAACAACAGCACCAACTCTCTCACCACCTTCCAATCAACGGTGGTTCAGAGGTTGGATGCTCAGGAAGCTGCCATCCGCGCCATCCAGGAGCAGGTGACAGGGCTCTCCTCTGCTGTCAACGCCCTCACCTCTGCTCCTGCGCCGCCTCCATCTTTCACCGCGGCGGACAGGGAGGTGTTGCAGTCCCTGATCTCATCATCCTTCATCCAGCGCAAAGTCCTCAGTGACATGGCCTCTCTCCTCCAAAGGAGTATATCAACAACTGCCTTAGTGCAGGCACCTGTTGAGGGGGAGAGACAGCCCCGAGACCATTCCGCCTATTCCCCCTCCACAAACTGGAGAACCACTGAAGACAGGGGGAATAATGAAGACGACGATGATGATGATGAAGATGATGATGATGATATAGACGATGACATCTTCGTCGAGAAGGTTCCTGCCTCTGCGCCCATTCCAGGGCTCGCACAACCTCAGGGGGAGAACCCTGATGCCTCTGGTATGTCTCTGCTACCATCATCTCCCTCTTCCTCTGATAACCAACTTATCTCTACTCTTCTTAAAACTAAACCTACCCCTGAAACCATCACCTTAGACACCTCACCTGAAGACTCCCCTCCCAATAACCTTCAAATGGTTATCTACCAACCTCCTAAATTACCTTCTCCTGAACCATCTCCTGAAATCACCTCTCACTCTGAACCTGAACCTAATACCCAAGCCGATCCTGAAACTCAAGATGTCAACTATGGTTCTGTCACTGGTGACATTATTCGCCTAATGGAGAATAGTCCCAATGAACAGACCAGGGCTGAATTATCTAGAATGACATTCAGGATCACACCCCTCAACCAAGAAACCATTTCTACCCGTCCTGCAACCCGTTTCAACCAAGAAGCCTCTTCATCCAGAACCCCTGAAATCCGAGCCACCCCTGAAACAATATGCCTTTCATCAGATGATGAATTCATCTCTGATGACTTCTCTACCCCTGCTTCTTCACCCAGATCACCTCCCTCAAACTCTCCTAGATCTGAAGGTGAAAATTACCCTGACAATTCCTTTGCCATTGACAGGGATGGGCGCTTAGACGCCGTGATAGAGCGACTCGAGAGTACAAGAGTAAAATCCCTCTTCGTACCTCTTGTGACTCCGAGTTCGCCTATCTCTCGTAGGAGGAGTAGAACGAGGCTGTACAGGCTCAACTAGAGCACAATAAAAAGCAGAAGGAAGCTTTCCTCTCTGCCCAAGCCGCTCGAAGGCTTGCATCGGATTTTGTAGATGAAGATGCAGAAATAAGTGCAGATCCTATCCTTGCACAGAAGGCTGTTCTGAAGGTCTTCAACAAAAATGCAGAGATATAGACTGGAGAAGTAAACGCTGAGCTTGACTGGTGCAGAGATCGGTTACACCTCCGAAAGCATGGTGCTGCCATCTCAGGAATCCATCTTCGCCGATCTAGAGGCAAGAAAGGTAATCCTGGCAAAACCTGGATCACAGTCAAACGCTCTGGAGTAAAGGACGTAGAGCACACTCTAGACAAGTTAGATCGCTACAACTTGTCAGAGTGGAACGAAATCAGATCCCTACTTCCCAAAGCCAACAAGAACTATCGGGCTGAAGTAGAAGAAGTCATTGAAGGACTTATTGCTCGCATCAGAAGGACAACTGAAATACCTGATGATCTGCTCCAACACTCCTCAGTCCTATCTCAGCAGCCTGTTCGAAGATCTGCAGGCACCTCTACAAGAAGACCTACTCCCTGTCTTCCCAGAATGGTTGTTAAACCTCTGGACCTCTCGATGCTTGATCTTTCATTCCCTCCTGGAATCTCTCTATCTGAAGGACAAGTAATCAGAGAACCTGTTCATGGCATTTGTGTTAGCAATAACTCAATCCTACGCTTTCAGCGCTTCAGTGAGCTACACATAGCGCCATATGAACATCTTTTGACAGTTCTCTTCACTGCACAACAAGATAAGAAAAATCCAGACAACAAAGAGATTATTCGCACTGTCAGAGCTATACTTGATCACAGACTTGCCTTCAGCGACACTCCTGTTCCTGTTTGCGTCAAGACTGAATACATTAGCGAAGAATCTGATAGTTAGATATTTTGTAATTTTTCTTTCTTTCAGTACTCCTGTCATGTACTCTTGTATTTTCCTTACTCTTGTAATATTTAAATGAGATTAATGAGAATGCAATTCAGTGCATTGTACTTCATTCCATCATAGTACTGAAAAAGATCCCTCAAAACAGTAAATGGGACATGTACCTTTATGAGTTCTATTTCCTACTGTTGAGTTCTAGACTTAGATTTATTTCTAACTTTTCTAGATTAAGACAATTACTCTGTTGTCTTATCATTATCATTTAGGGGGAGATTGTTGATCCAGCTCTCCTAAGACCTGATGAAATGATAATGATCCTGAATCTTTATTTAGTGAATAGGTTTTTACTTCTGTTATAGCTTGAGGAATTATCACTGAGTCTGTTCAGTGTTATTCCATGTTACTTATGCTGTAACTTAACTTTATAGATTTCAGGATCAGGATCAGGAGACTAACGAGCCTGTTCTGCAGTCTACTGATCCTGTCCACTGAAGTGAAGACCTTCTCCTGAAGACATTAAGATCATACACAAAGAACCATCAGCGACGTCGAAGAAATAGCTGATGACAGGAACAGCATGCTCGTGATCTGAAGACGGAACTCAGTGATAGCAGTCTGTTCACTATCGTATGACATCCTGAAGATTCATCAGGATACATGTGACCCTGAACTTCCTCAGTTTCAGGAATCTAGTCACTGATCAGTATCCTGATCCTGAAGGATTAGAACAATGTCTTAGTCTAATGCACAAAAGGATTATCCGCCTTTACTGACACAATAGTACATAAGGGCAGTTACTTTACTGTTCCCTCCGTACTTATCAGACCTCAAGGCAACTGTTTACAAACATCCTCTTTTGCACAACATGCAAAGAGTATTTGTTTATAGTAAATAGTACAACAGACCACTCACATTGTGACACGTCACAATAGTAGGTCTGCATGCATTTAATGCATGGAGTATAAATAGGACGTGAAGAGATGTTCTCCATACTTCTTCTTCATCCTAAAATACTCAAGTCCTTTCTCTCTTATTTCCCTCTATCTTCTTTCTTTATTCTCTTCTCACTTAGTGCATAGTGAAAGAACTTAGATTGTTTAGTTTAGACTAATTGTCTTTTCTATTTCCGCAACAATCTGTAAATTCATATTGTTTATAAAACAAGAATTTAAAAGTGAAAAATTGTGTGATTATATTCAACCCCCCCTTCTATAATCCCAAACACTATCCTTACTTGAAGGTCATCTACTTGGGACCAACAAGTGGTATCAGAGCAGATACAAGCTCTCATTTTCTTCTTAAGAAAAATCTTGTGATCCTCTCTCTTCTTATTCTATGGCTCTTCAAGCTAAGGATAACTACTTTGATACCGGCTCTGCTGGAAAGCCTCCTCGGTTTAACAAAGACAACTTCTCTCTTTGGAAAACCAGGATGGAACTCTTTCTCTCTGGTTCTGATCCCCAGATTCCTTACTTTCTGGAAAACGGACCACATGTGCCTACACAAACCGTCCACCCTATTCCTGCTGCTGGTGGCCAACCAGCTGTTCCTGAAAGACAGCTAGTGAAGCCCGTAACTGACTGGAAAGATGAAGACAGACGCCTGGTCAACTTTGACACCAAGGCTAGGTCTCTCACCGCCATGTCACTCCCTGACGATGTATTCCACTCTGTTTGTCACCTTCGCTCTGCTAAGGAGATATGGGACACTCTCTGTGTTCAATATGAAGGTACTGCCGTACTCATGGAATCAAGAAAGATTTTCTTGGTTCGTCAGTACGAAAGCTTTATTCATCAAAAGGATGAAACTCTCTCCCAGCTACATCAGAGATTCAACTGTTTCTGATTGACTGAAGACCATGGGTATCCCTATCAAATCTGAGGGGGTTACAAGTTCTGGAAGTCTTCTAAAACTTTGGGAAATTTACCCCTCCTGTTAATATGTCAAAGGACATAAAGACACTCACCCTGTGAGTTGTACGGTATTTTCTGAACCGTAAACAACAGAAAAAATGAAAAAGAATCTCATAAGAGATTCTAAAAAATCCAAAAGCACATTGTTGCATTGGTTTCTGATTAGTTCCCCCTGTTGCTGCCCCTTCTCGAAATATTAGAGTTAGAATCTTCTGACTCTGACATGTCGAAGACCCTGAATTCAATGAATCTCTTGCTCTTTTAAACCCAGATTTTTTAAAAAGTTTCCCAAAAAAGGGGAAAATTTCCCAAAAAAAGAAACATTTTTATTCTGATAAGCCAAGTCAGATCCTGTTGACAAGGCTACTGCTATTGCTACAACTGTAGGGCAAAGGACACTTTGCAAATGATTGCAGGTACAGAAAAAGTAGTTTGTCCCCCCTTGCTAATTTCCCCAAAAACCCCCAAATACCGCGCCTAAAGGAAAAAGTACAAGAAGATAAAAAATCAGGAAAAAGGCAAAGGTTTAATGCAAAAGATGCGTGGGATGATGTCTTCTGATGATTTTTTGATGAGGAGATACTCAAGTGGCACTGATGGCAATTATTGGGAACCTACCTTAGCTCTCATGGCAAAGATAGAAGGGTTCCTGAAGGATTCTTCCTCGGGCCTGAAGTTTTTTCACAACCCCTAAAGTTCCACCTCTGCGATGATTTTTCCCGTCAGGTACCTATTCCTTACCCCTTCAAAAGCTTAACTCAGTTGGACTGGTATTTTGAACCCAAATTTTTTGGTTTAAAAACCCCGTGAAAAAAAATTTTATCTTAGAGGACAACTCAAAGATTAAAAAAAAAAAAAAAAGCTTCCATTTTGGAAGAAAATTTTAAGGGAATAGTAAAAAAACTCTTTGTATTGAAAGGAATTGGTTTGTGCCAAAAAAAAGGTTTCTTTTAAAGTAAAAAAAAAAAATAAAAATATACCCCCTTTTTTTTTAAAATTCTTAATTTTTAAAACAAAAATCTTTTTTTTCTATCAAAAAAAAAACTAATTATATTTATTTTAAAATTTAAAATTTTTTTTTTTTTTTTAATCCCCCCCCCAAAAAACATTTTCCTTTTTTAAAAAACCCCCCAAAACCCCTAAAGCAAAAATTTTAAAAAAACCAAAAATGAAAACCTTTAAAAAACCCAAAAAACCCCGAACAATTTTTGGGTGGGGTTTTTTCCCACAACCTTTTTAACCCCCAGCTTGAGACTGAACAAAAAATAGGGAAAAAAATTTCCCCCAATTTAAGCTAAAGGCCCAATTGGGCATCTTACCCAAAATTAAAAACTTTTGGAAACCCCCCTGCCCCTATGCTTTACGGGGTTAAAACCCATTCGAGTTGTGTTACTCCAAACTGAAAAAAAGTGGTAAAAAAGTTCCCCAAAATAAAAATTTTTAAAAAAAGGGTTGTAAAAGGCCTTTTTAAAAAACTTCCTTCCCCGATGTATTCGTTTGGGGGGCCCCCCAACCGTATTTTGGGGGTTCATGGGAAAAAAAAAAATCCCTTTTTTTTTAAGGTAAGGGGGGGTTTTAAAATTGGAGTGGACCCAATTGGGTTTGGAAATTGTCCTAAAAAAGGGGAAAAGGCCCCTTTTGGGATTTTGGGGGCGGTGAGGCAACCCCGGGTTGGGAAAATTTAAAAAGAATTTTAAAGAGTTGCAGTTAAAGGGATGCAAATTTTAAAAATCACTTGGTCACAAATTTTTTTCAAAGGGAAAAAAACCCCAAAAAAAAATTTTTCAAGGTTTCTCCATCTTAATCCAAGAAAAAATCCCCGATTTTGTTTTGAATTTCTTCCCCCCATATGAATTGGTTTTTTTTTCCCCCTTCCCCTTAAAAAGACTGTTCCCTTTTTCCCAAAAAGGTAGGCCCGATTTGTAAAAAAGGAATCTCTTTTTGCTTTGGGAAAAAAAAAACCCGGGTAGTTTAAGTTAAAGATCCCCCAGCTTTCCCCAAAAATTTTAATAACTTTGGGGGTTAAATTCCAATTGGTTGGGAAAAAAAAAAATTTCTCTTAAATTTTAATATTCCAGTTTTTAAATTGGGGTTTTTTTTTTCTGCCAAGGTGGCCCAGAAATTTTTTCCTTTCTCGGGGTTGGGGAAAACCCCAACAATTTGGTCAAAAAAAGGGGCCGGGCTTTCAAAAAAAGGTTCCTTTTTTCTTTGAAAAAAGGGGGTAAAAAATTTTTTCCTCGTTTAAAATCCCCAAAAAGGTTTTGAAAACGGAAAGGCCCGGGGGGGTTAGGGGGGTAAAAATTCCATATTCTGGGTGGCCTTACTGCGTATCTCGAAGATCTCTGTTTTTTTAAGGAGAAAACCCGGGAAAAAAACCTTTAAGGAAAAAAAATTTTTAACCAAAAAAAAAAAAATTTTTTTTTGTTTCAAAATTTTTTTTTTCCACAAATAAAAAAAAAATTTTCCCAAAAACTGGTGATTTCTTGGATATCACCCTTTTTAAAATTACCCCTTTTGGGAACCAAAAGGGACAAACCCTAAAAAAATTCATTTTGTTTTTGTCGGGCCTCTTTTCCTCCCCCAAAAAATCTGAAATTTTTTCCCGGGGGGGATTTTCTTTTAACCCCTTTTTTGTGTCCACCCCAAGCCCCTGAGGTTTTAAGAAATTTTTTCCAATATTAAAATCCACCTTTTAAACCCCCCTTTCTAAACCCCCCCCCTAAATTAAACCCCTAACATGAAGACTTCCCCAAACCCCTTTTTTTTGGAAAACCCCCCACTTTTTACCATCATCCAATAAGCCCTTCCTTTATCAACCACCTGCCTTTCCATACCCAAAAATTTCCCTTGTAATTCTTAAACCCCCTTTTTGGTTAAAAACCCCGAGCATTAATACGGGCTCCCTTTATGAAAATTTTTTCCAAAATAATTTGAAAAATTTCTTTGGTACCGGGGCTGCCATGAAAAAAAAATTACAAAAAATGTTTGGGTTCTGTCCTGGCTGGGCCAAAAACGGCCAAGGGATTTTTCGAAAAACTTGTGGTGGTTTAAACGAAAAAATCGGGCCGTGTGGGTAAGGAGGAAAGGGGCATTATTCGATAAATTTTTTGTTTTTGGGGGGGAAATTTTTCAGCAGCCCCTGAACTTAATTTTTTGGGGAAATTAAAAACTTTCTGTGGAAAACTTAAAGAAAATTTTTAGGGGTATCCGGTTTTAATTAAAAACCCTTTGAGACAATTAAACAAGGTTTTCCCGGGTTTTAAAAGGTCCTGTCCGGGTTAATTAACTTTTTTTTTTTTAAAGGTTTTTTTCGGGGAAAAGGCCTTTTTTTTTTTTTTTTTTCCAAGATTTTCCTTTTTTCCCAATTTCTAAATTTTTTTAAAACCCCCCCCAAAAAAAAAAAAATTTTAAATTTTAAAAATTTAAAAAAGTCTATGAGGGGAACTAACATTTTTTTAGGATTAGATCAAACAATTGAAAAGGAAATTTTATTAATCAAGGGAAATATGTAATGAGATGCTGAAGAAATTTTTTCCCAAACTGTACCGATGAAAACTCCAATGGCTCCTCCTTTTTCCTTTCAAGGATTCCAAAGGGAAACCGTTGATGTGACTCTTTTGAGGAATGATTGGGTACTGCTGATTTTAAATGAGTCGTCCTGTATCATGTATTCATGTCTTGTGCCGTTATGGGAACCCAAGAACCCATTGCGCTGTAAAAGGGGTCTTCAGAACCCGAAGGGAAATCCAAGGGGGTCTTTTGGGACTCCAAGGGCCAGGGTTTTTTAACAAATTTTGATAGTCTTGCGGATTTGGGGGAAGGGAAAAAAGGGGTTTTACCTTTGGTGGGGGGTTGGGGGGTTTTGGGGGGCCCCCCCCACTGTTAATAAATTTTTGGGGGAAATTAGGTTTTGGGGGGGGGTTTTTAAAAAACTAAAATCAAAATTCCAAAACCAACTTACAAACTTCGCAAACCCTGCTAAAAATCAGCACACTTAAAAAAAGCCCTTAAGGAATTAAAATTTTTTAAATTTTGGGGAAATGATTTTTCTCCTTTTTCCCACTGAAAAGACGCCTTTTAAAAACCTTGGGGGACGGTTTTAAATCCCATAAAAATTTTTTTTTTTGGGAATTTCAACTTTTTTAAAATCTTATAAAATTTCTTAAGGGGTTTTTTTCAACTTAAAAAATTTCTTCAGGGATAATTTTTAATTTTTAAAAATTTTTTTGTTAAAAAATCCATCGATATTTAGGGGGTTTTCCCAAAATTTTTAAATTTTCCATTAAAAATTAAAAAATTTTCCCAAAAGATTATCTGAAAATTTTTTAAAATTCTTTACCCAAAAAAAATCATCCCCTAAAGGGTTTTTTGTTTTTTTCAAACGTTTTTCCGGTAAGGGGTTTTCCTTTCCCATCGTTGTGGGGCTTTCCCTTTCCCCTTTTTTTTTAAAGTTTTAATTTACCCCTTTTTTTTCCCCCCCATTTTTTCTCCCACCCGGGAAAAAACCCAACCTTTTTTTTTTTAGACAAAAAAAACCAAACAAAAAAAATAAACAAATCCTTAAATTTCCCCCAAAAAAATTCCCCTTCTTAAAACAACTATTTTTAGTTTTTTTTTCCCCCTTTGTTTGGTTTTTTAAAAAAATTTTTTAAAATTTTTTAAAAAAATAAATATTTTTATTTTTTTTAAAACTTTTAAATTTTTTAAAATTTTTAAAAATGATTTTTTTTTTTCAAAACAAAATTTTTTTTTTTATTTTATCAAAATAAAATCCTTTTTAATACCAAAAAATTTTTTTTGTTTTTTTAATTATTTTTAAAATTTTTTTTTTTTTAAAAATTTTTTTTTAAAAAGGGAAAAAGCTATTTTGGAAACATAATATTGTTTTTTTTTTTTTTTTTAAAGGGGCGCAACATCTAACCCCCGGGGCCCCAGAAACGGGCCCCCTTTGGGAGAACTTGCCAATGCCCCAAAACCCCCTTTTAAGCGAACAAGCGAGGCTGCACACCCCCGGCAAAACCTTTTCCCGGGTGAAGGTTCTTGCGAACACCCTTAAAAGGCCCCCCTTTCCGCGAAAAAAAGGGTGCCCAAACAAAAAACCCCCCGTTCCCCGGGAAAAATAATTCCGGGGAAGGGGGCAAAAAAATTTCCAAACAAAAAATTTTTCCCGGGGAACCCCCAGGAATTTTAAACCCCAAAAAGGGAAAAATTTTCCCCCCCCCCTTGGCGGTATCGCGGGGCCAAGGAGATTCCCCCAAAAGGGCTTCCCGCTCCAAAAAGGGTTTCCATGTCCATTGCAGGAAAAGACGAAAAGGAAAGGGGGGCTGCTTTCCAAGGGGGGGGGGCTTTTTAAAAACCGAATGGTTTTTTCCAAAAAATCCTTTGAGTCTGCCCAGGGGGACATTGAAAAAGGGCCCGCCGGGGCGTCAACTTTCCTTTTAATTTTTCGGCCATCCCCTCCCATTTTGGGGGGGTTTTCCCCTTTTTAACCAACAATCACTCTTTGGCCCCGGGTTTGGCCCGGGCCCCCCCTTCCCCCCCCTCTCTCCGAGCCGCCCAACTTTCGGCAATTCAACCCCCCCTCCCCAAAAAGGACGCTTCCTTTCTTCCCCCATTCTTTATTTCCCTTTTTATCAAAAACCCCTTTCCCCCCCCGAACCAAATTTCCCCTTTTCAGAAAGGGGAACCACTTCGATTATCCTCCAAAAACCCCAAACTGGGGAAAAAAAAGAAAACCTGTTTCATTTTGAGTATTTTAAACCTTCCTTTACTAAAAAAATTTTTTCCCGCAAAATCTTACCGTTGGTTTCACAAAAAAGGGGGGTTTTTTTTCCCCCGGAATGGGGGGGTAAATTTTTACCCCCCGCCTCGGTAAACTGCAAAAACGCCCCTTTTTTTTTAAAACAAGGCCTTTTTACCATTAGACCTTTTAAAGGTTTTTGGGAAAATTCTGAAACTCTTACGGGCCCCTTCCAAAAAAGGTTTTCCCGGATGCCCCCGTAACCCCTTTTGCGGATCCCAAAGGCCCGGGGCCCCCAACCCGAAAAGGGGCCGAAGGACCCGAACTCCGCCCAAAAAGGATTTTGGGGCCCCCCTTCCACCTTTAGGGGCCCCGGGGATGCCCCGGGCCGCATCCCCGGCCACGGGGGTCACCCCCTCCTTCCTTTTGGGGAAACCACCAAGGTTTTTCCGGCCTCCCCCTCCCCCCCCGGATTTTGAGCCTGAAAACCCCTTCCCGCCCTTTCCCCAAACAAACCCCCAAAATTTTACCACTTTAAAAGGGGGTTTGGGGGAGCCGGAAACGCCTTTTCCCCCCCAAACCAAAGGGGGGGGTTTTCCCTGTAAGTAGTTGGCCCCCTCATCTTTCCCCCCGGGGGGAAAGGGGGTGTTTCGCCCCGCTCCACCTTTAAGGCAAGTTATTCCCCTCTCCCCAAAATTATCAAAACCTTATCACCCTTTAAAACCCCCAAAAAAGCCCCCTTTCCCCCCCAAAAAAAAATTAACAAAATAAACCCCTTTTAATTGAAATTATGAATTTTACATACCCGTGGGAAAAATTGTCCTTGGCCCCTTTCCGGGGCCCCCAAAAAATAGGGGGGGAACCCATGCCCCAGGGCTTTACCCCTTTCCCTTTCCGATACCAAAAATTTTTTTACCAAAAAAAAAACCTCCACGACTCCAGACCTTACAACAGGAGCTTGTTGCTGCCAAAGCTGCTGCAGCCGCTGCTAAAGCCGCCGCCGCCAGTGCCACTGCCGCCGCCGTCGCCGCGACTCCGCCGCCCACGGCCGTCACCCTCTCCATTCCTTGTCTGGATAATATCCACGACAAGGTTTCACAAGTTGCCTCCTCCTCCACCAACCTTCAGGCATCTATTGATGACCTGAAGGCAACAGCTCTCCCTGCGCTCTCCACAGAAATCAACAACAGCACCAACTCTCTCACCACCTTCCAATCAACGGTGGTTCAGAGGTTGGATGCTCAGGAAGCTGCCATCCGCGCCATCCAGGAGCAGGTGACAGGGCTCTCCTCTGCTGTCAACGCCCTCACCTCTGCTCCTGCGCCGCCTCCATCTTTCACCGCGGCGGACAGGGAGGTGTTGCAGTCCCTGATCTCATCATCCTTCATCCAGCGCAAAGTCCTCAGTGACATGGCCTCTCTCCTCCAAAGGAGTATATCAACAACTGCCTTAGTGCAGGCACCTGTTGAGGGGGAGAGACAGCCCCGAGACCATTCCGCCTATTCCCCCTCCACAAACTGGAGAACCACTGAAGACAGGGGGAATAATGAAGACGACGATGATGATGATGAAGATGATGATGATGATATAGACGATGACATCTTCGTCGAGAAGGTTCCTGCCTCTGCGCCCATTCCAGGGCTCGCACAACCTCAGGGGGAGAACCCTGATGCCTCTGGTATGTCTCTGCTACCATCATCTCCCTCTTCCTCTGATAACCAACTTATCTCTACTCTTCTTAAAACTAAACCTACCCCTGAAACCATCACCTTAGACACCTCACCTGAAGACTCCCCTCCCAATAACCTTCAAATGGTTATCTACCAACCTCCTAAATTACCTTCTCCTGAACCATCTCCTGAAATCACCTCTCACTCTGAACCTGAACCTAATACCCAAGCCGATCCTGAAACTCAAGATGTCAACTATGGTTCTGTCACTGGTGACATTATTCGCCTAATGGAGAATAGTCCCAATGAACAGACCAGGGCTGAATTATCTAGAATGACATTCAGGATCACACCCCTCAACCAAGAAACCATTTCTACCCGTCCTGCAACCCGTTTCAACCAAGAAGCCTCTTCATCCAGAACCCCTGAAATCCGAGCCACCCCTGAAACAATATGCCTTTCATCAGATGATGAATTCATCTCTGATGACTTCTCTACCCCTGCTTCTTCACCCAGATCACCTCCCTCAAACTCTCCTAGATCTGAAGGTGAAAATTACCCTGACAATTCCTTTGCCATTGACAGGGATGGGCGCTTAGACGCCGTGATAGAGCGACTCGAGAGTACAAGAGTAAAATCCCTCTTCGTACCTCTTGTGACTCCGAGTTCGCCTATCTCTCGTAGGAGGAGTACAACGAGGCTGTACAGGCTCAACTAGAGCACAATAAAAAGCAGAAGGAAGCTTTCCTCTCTGCCCAAGCCGCTCGAAGGCTTGCATCGGATTTTGTAGATGAAGATGCAGAAATAAGTGCAGATCCTATCCTTGCACAGAAGGCTGTTCTGAAGGTCTTCAACAAAAATGCAGAGATATAGACTGGAGAAGTAAACGCTGAGCTTGACTGGTGCAGAGATCGGTTACACCTCCGAAAGCATGGTGCTGCCATCTCAGGAATCCATCTTCGCCGATCTAGAGGCAAGAAAGGTAATCCTGGCAAAACCTGGATCACAGTCAAACGCTCTGGAGTAAAGGACGTAGAGCACACTCTAGACAAGTTAGATCGCTACAACTTGTCAGAGTGGAACGAAATCAGATCCCTACTTCCCAAAGCCAACAAGAACTATCGGGCTGAAGTAGAAGAAGTCATTGAAGGACTTATTGCTCGCATCAGAAGGACAACTGAAATACCTGATGATCTGCTCCAACACTCCTCAGTCCTATCTCAGCAGCCTGTTCGAAGATCTGCAGGCACCTCTACAAGAAGACCTACTCCCTGTCTTCCCAGAATGGTTGTTAAACCTCTGGACCTCTCGATGCTTGATCTTTCATTCCCTCCTGGAATCTCTCTATCTGAAGGACAAGTAATCAGAGAACCTGTTCATGGCATTTGTGTTAGCAATAACTCAATCCTACGCTTTCAGCGCTTCAGTGAGCTACACATAGCGCCATATGAACATCTTTTGACAGTTCTCTTCACTGCACAACAAGATAAGAAAAATCCAGACAACAAAGAGATTATTCGCACTGTCAGAGCTATACTTGATCACAGACTTGCCTTCAGCGACACTCCTGTTCCTGTTTGCGTCAAGACTGAATACATTAGCGAAGAATCTGATAGTTAGATATTTTGTAATTTTTCTTTCTTTCAGTACTCCTGTCATGTACTCTTGTATTTTCCTTACTCTTGTAATATTTAAATGAGATTAATGAGAATGCAATTCAGTGCATTGTACTTCATTCCATCATAGTACTGAAAAAGATCCCTCAAAACAGTAAATGGGACATGTACCTTTATGAGTTCTATTTCCTACTGTTGAGTTCTAGACTTAGATTTATTTCTAACTTTTCTAGATTAAGACAATTACTCTGTTGTCTTATCATTATCATTTAGGGGGAGATTGTTGATCCAGCTCTCCTAAGACCTGATGAAATGATAATGATCCTGAATCTTTACTTAGTGAATAGGTTTTTACTTCTGTTATAGCTTGAGGAATTATCACTGAGTCTGTTCAGTGTTATTCCATGTTACTTATGCTGTAACTTAACTTTATAGATTTCAGGATCAGGATCAGGAGACTAACGAGCCTGTTCTGCAGTCTACTGATCCTGTCCACTGAAGTGAAGACCTTCTCCTGAAGACATTAAGATCATACACAAAGAACCATCAGCGACGTCGAAGAAATAGCTGATGACAGGAACAGCATGCTCGTGATCTGAAGACGGAACTCAGTGATAGCAGTCTGTTCACTATCGTATGACATCCTGAAGATTCATCAGGATACACGTGACCCTGAACTTCCTCAGTTTCAGGAATCTAGTCACTGATCAGTATCCTGATCCTGAAGGATTAGAACAATGTCTTAGTCTAATGCACAAAAGGATTATCCGCCTTTACTGACACAATAGTACATAAGGGCAGTTACTTTACTGTTCCCTCCGTACTTATCAGACCTCAAGGCAACTGTTTACAAACATCCTCTTTTGCACAACATGCAAAGAGTATTTGTTTATAGTAAATAGTACAACAGACCACTCACATTGTGACACGTCACAATAGTAGGTCTGCATGCATTTAATGCATGGAGTATAAATAGGACGTGAAGAGATGTTCTCCATACTTCTTCTTCATCCTAAAATACTCAAGTCCTTTCTCTCTTATTTCCCTCTATCTTCTTTCTTTATTCTCTTCTCACTTAGTGCATAGTGAAAGAACTTAGATTGTTTAGTTTAGACTAATTGTCTTTTCTATTTCCGCAACAATCTGTAAATTCATATTGTTTATAAAACAAGAATTTAAAAGTGAAAAATTGTGTGATTATATTCAACCCCCCCTTCTATAATCCCAAACACTATCCTTACTTGAAGGTCATCTACTTGGGACCAACAGTTAGTGTGTAATTGGTGAATTGATGTTAGATCTATGAATTTGATGTTCTCAAGCTTAATTCTGCATTTGTAGTTTAATTGCTTTAATTCTTGTCTTCAATTTGAGTAGATTTCCTTAATTAGATAGTTTGTGATTTGATTAATTGATTGCATGTAGTTGTGGTATGTTGTTAATGGTGATGATGTTGATTAGTTGCAATTCGATTATCTTGAACTCTTTGTTAGTTTTATGCAAGTAGATTAGGTTAATTGAATAATTCATTTGTATCTTGATGCATGTTGATTTCAATTGTAAATCTAGGATTTAGATCTCATTTGATTAGAATAATATGTGTTTAATATAGATCTAGGTCAAGTAATTGTGCGTGTTTAGAAATCGATATCGAATCACGATCGATAAGTCTCAATCAATTGATGCATTTCATAACAAAAGTGAATCATCGATGGAGATGTGATTCGTTTAACGGAAGTTGGCGATCTTTTGATATCGATGATTTACGATAACTTTTAACAACGGTTAATTGGACGGAAGTTCGTTAACACGTTCGATGAATTGATCGAGAGCTTACGACCACATCATGGAAATAGATGTAGGTTGTAGATTGGAACGTTTCCGGACGGCGTTTTCATAGGAAATGATACGGAAGTAATCATGTTTCTAAGGAAACGGTCTAGTTATCTCGGAAGAGGAATAGACATTTTCTACGGAATCCACTTAGCGATCGGGATACGATATCCATATTTCCTTACTCGTGTTTGTTCATGTGTGTTTGTTTTCTTGTTTTCGCATGCTCGTTACTTGTTCGAATGTATTCGTTGTTCCTTTTTCACGTAGTGAGATGTATATGTCGTAGAATAGTTAAGTAGGTTTTTCCTCTTTTAGCTAGAAACCGATTCCCGAACTTGAACTTCACATAACTTGTAAATTGGAAATGAAACACCGTGATTTGTCCGTTTTCTCCCCGTGTTCGACCCGTATGCTACGTTACGATACCATACGCTTGCGGTTTTATAAAATAAAGCTTGATTTTCGATTAAAAACACGTACATTTCGAGCGAAACAGATGCTGGTCTTTTTGCTTCATCACTAATAATACCTTTCAGGTGCCCATTCGTTTTGAGGTAAGCAATCTCCTTTTTGAGGCTGATGCATTCGTCCGTCGTGTGTCCATGATCACCATGGAATTCGCACCATTTAGTTTGATCCTTGTCTTTGCTGGGATTCTCAGGCTTCTTGGGCCATCGTACGTTTGCATCGATCTTCCGCAGAGAATCCACCAATTCTTTGGATGTACCTGCAAAATTGTAAGTAGATAAATCGGGATATCTAATTCTTCCTGTACCTTTGCTCGAGCGAGTTTTGGACTCCTGTCGAGAGTTTCCAATTTTATTCACTCTCTTAGGTTTAAAATCGTGCTTCTGTGCACTCAGATTTTTCTTTTCGTTCGAATGCTTCCGTCTGAAGATGGCGTCGTCTTCGATTCTCATGTGGGCTAACGTTCGAGCTCGTACGTCGTCAAAGTTCTCTGGTGGATATTTCGTGAGATCCGTATATAATTCCGAAGAATTATCGAGCCCACGTTTGTATGCTTCGATTGCGGTTTTTATGTCGCAATTCTTTACTTCGATCATTTCTGCATTAAACCTGTTAAAATAATCACGTATCGTTTCTCCAGTTTTTTGTACGACATAGTACAGGTCACTTGTTTGCTTCTCCATCTTGCGACTACTTGCGAACTGCCGAGTGAATTGGTTTACCAATTCAGCGAACGATTCGATACTTTTGGGCTTTAAGTTGGTAAGCCATTGTAACGCGGCCCCTGTTAGAGTAGATCCAAAGCTTTTACACATGCATGCCTCCTGATATTGAGATGGGATCGAAGCAGTCCACATAAGCTGCTTGTACTGCGCGACATGTTCCACGGGATCTGTTATCCCCGAATACTTGGTCGTAAAAGTAGGGATGTTGTATTTCTTCGGTATATCCATGAGAGCGATCTCATCGACATAAGGTGAAGCTTGGAATCCTGTTTTAGGTTCGACTTCAACAGGTACAGCTGCACCAGGAAGTTTTGCGAGCAATGCGAGCATTGCTTTGTTTTGTTCTTCTAGCATTTTTAATCGTACGTCCATGAGGTTGTCGACAGGAGTTATTCCAGCAGCTCCTGGGTTATTGGGTTGAATTGGAATGTGGGTTATAGTAGTAGTTGCTGTCGGTATATATGGTATTGGTTCTGGGATAGTATAGAGAGGTCGAGGAACACCTTGGGGTTGAGCGTAGGTAAATACAGGAGGTGGTCCCGATGGAAGAGGAGGAAAAATAGGTTGAGAGTTGTTATTTTGAGGTGGACGTACGTTGTTTTGAGATGTTTGAGGCATTAATGGTATTTGAGAGGCTTGAGGCATTGGAGGTGCTTGTGGTGCTCTGAATTGATTATGTTGAAAGAGAGGTGGTCTTGGGAGGGGTAATGATATCGCAGGATTGGTTTGAGTAGTTTGGGGGTTCAGAGCTCGTAGTCGTGCGATTTCCCCATTAGCTTCCATGTTTTGATTAGCCAACTGCTGAATTTGTTGTTGAGCAGCTGCTAATTGTTGTTGTAGAGTTGGCTGGAAATTGTTTTCCATAGTCCTGTAACAAATGCTCGAAAGAACTCGAAAAATTTGATTAGTAAACGAGCGTTTTATCAAATGAGATTTTCTCAGAACGGATGCCCCACGGTGGGCGCCAAATTGTTTTGGTAAAAAATTACACAATTAAATATCGTTGGATTTTGTGAGGCAAACCCGTTGAGAGATAGGAATCTAATTCGATAAAACGTACGAGAAAAATAATAAAGAAACAATGCGATTGATGACGCAGGAAAAACCTCGAGGTCGAGGAAAAAACATGCGGCCGACTAAAAGTGTTGGCATTATGTGCATAAGTTGACAAACCGTTTGATCGCACATCCAACGTTATAAGTCACTTGAGGGTCACACCTGTGAGGACCTATAATTCGGATAGTTTAATAACCCCAGTTTGGAGAGTTTAGTTTTATAATAGTGAATTATAAAACTGTTGGGTGTTTTCTGTATAAACCCCAAAGTGAAAGGTTTCAGATAATTAATTAAGGTTATATATTTATTAGTTAAATAAATATATAATAAGTAATTAATTGGTTTATAATTATCTAGAAATAATTATATGGAAAATATAATTATGGTAAATATTCTTTCTTGGAAAGAAAGAAAGAATAAAGATAATTATGGAAATTATTCTTTCTTAGAAAGAAAGAAAGAATAAAGATAATTATGGAAATTATTCTTTCTTAGAGAGAAAGAAAGAATAAAGCTATATGGTAGTTTTTCCATATAAATAGATGTGCTAGGCCATCAATTATTCATTGAACTGATTAGTAGCCTTCTCACCAAGAAACCTCTCTCTCTCTCCACACTCTCTCTCTCTGTCGAATTCATCAGAGATCCAAAAACCAGTTTCGGTTTTTCAGTGTTCTTCGCGTACCGTTTGTTCGTGAAGCGTTCCGGGGTTAGATCCAGCTAGAGGGAATTCCGTTTGGTCGTTTACGGGTGGATCTATCTCAAGCAATCCAGGTAATAACCCTAAACCTACATATTAACTGTAATAAGATAAACAAATAAGATCTGTGATGTTTTCGGGATTTTAATCGTTATTGCTTCCGCTTAATCAAACCAGTTAGGTTTGATTGTTAAACCTTTGGAACAGTTTGTTTCATGTGGTTTTGTCGTGTGTCTCGACCAGTTAGGTTCGAGATAACAGTTTTTCTCGTGTCAGTTTGATACGAGGATCGCTCAAAATCCCAACAGTGGTATCAGAGCCACAGTTTACTTGTTTATTTTATTTATTTGTTTATTAGATCCGTTAAAATTGTTTCTTGTGAATAAAGTTTGGATTTTGTCTTTATCAGTTTGGTAAAGATTTAATCAGTTTGATAATTATCAGTTTTTGAATAAAACATAATCTTTATCAGTTTGGTAAAGATTTGTTTTTATTTAATCTTTATCAGTTTGGTAAAGATTTGATTATCTTTATCAGTTTGATAAAGATTTTGGGTAATTATCAGTTTTTTCAATAAAAACTAAAACTTTATCAGTTAGATAAAGGTTTAATCTTTATCAGTTAGATAAAGGTTTAATCTTTATCAGTTGTGTAAAAATTTATTTTATCAATTCTCGTTTATCGTAAATCTTATTAAAAAACTAAAACCACGAAATCACACACGGAAACGAGATCGGTGGCGGAACGGCGGCCAAGGCCGACCGAACCGCCACCTGGGTCATCGAAACCGCGCCTAGGCTAGACCGCCGATCACGATAGTGATGGCGGTGTTTTCTGTTGTTGACCACCACCGACGGTGGTGGGGGCTGTTATTAAAAGCAGCGGCGGCACGAACGTCGTGGACCACCTGCCAGGCCGCCGGCTGCCCTAAGGCCACGCCAAGGCGGCGGCGGTGGTCGGTCTTTTTAAATCGCCGAAGCCACCAATCGGTGGTGGCCGTGAATGGCGGTTATGATCCGCAGCGGTGGCCGAACCACGCCGAGGCCGCACCACCAGTTCGGTGGTGGCCGGCTGTTTTTCCCGATCGCAATAGTGACCATGGTGGCGATTCGCGGTGGTGGCCAGTGAGCCGAACTGCAAACGTGGTGGTGGCGGCGGCTGTGACCGTCGTCGCCAGAAAACCACAAACCACCAAGCCGTCCGCCGGCTGCCTTGCGGCCTCGCCGGGCGGCGGCGGTGGCTGTTTTGGTATTACGATCACAAGCCACACCACCACCCGGTGGTGGTGGCGTTTGTTATGGATGAAGCCGTAGGGCACGACAGCAATGGCGGTCTTGACCGCTGTTGTCGTCGATCGGCCTAGTGGCGGCGGCGGTGGTGACCTTGGTTGCCGCTGCCGTCGTCGATGGTGTTTTCGGGGCGGACCAAAACCAGATATTGGGCCTAGTGCCGTACGATGATTGTTTGATCGCCGGATCACGACGGTGACCGTAGTCGATGTAACGGCGTTTTCGATCAAACACGAGATCGTGTTTTTGGGTTTTTCGTTTTATTGGGCCTAACCTATCCAAGGCCCAAGACCCAGAAATTTTGGACCCAGTTTGAGGCCCAAAAGGATTTGATGGTTTTAGGCTTTTATCCGAATTAATTTTACAAGTTTATTATCTTATGAAATTGTTTTTAATAGATTTTATAATTATCTCTATTAAACATGTGATTATCAAACCAGTATTTGACTCAGTCTTGGTCAAATGGGCCAGGTGTCATGTTTGACCAATTGGTCAAACCACGATACAGTTTTAGGCCAGTGTCTATAATTTCGAACAGTTGGTTCGGAATGTCCGGTTTGATATGTTTTTGGATAAAAGCAAATATTTTAGAAAATTGGTTTTATGTAAAAGATTTATAGTTTGCAAATCTTAGGTGATTTTATAAAACCGATTTCAGATTAAAATATTTGTTTTCGGTTTGTAAAACAGTTTGTTTTATAAATCAGTTAAAACCATGTTTTACGATAAACCAAACGAGATAATCTTTAACGGATCTAGGATTGTTCTCTGCTTGCTTAAATGCTTTATATGATTGCATGAATTATACCTGTTGAGTATATTGGTTGTATTTATTATAGTAATTGCCGACTTAGTACATTAAGGACTGCATGCTACTTGCAACCCCTTCATAATAAAAATGACCTTAGGATATTTTTCAATATTTTCTTTTTCCCGGAGTTCCATCAGACATGCCAAGGCCAGTGGGAGCTACGAGAGAAAATTTATAATAGGTCATTTAATTGGCAAATCTGTAATTAGATGTTTTAAATGCGTAGTTGTTAATCTTTAACTGCGTAGATGTGTTTAACTGCCTGCTCATGATTGGTTGATAGTTATTGCATGTTTATTTTATCAAACGTTTTAAAATTTAGAGAGAGTTTTAAAACTTTACAATCATGAAATCTGTTAGGTTTTAAAAATTAAAATTGCCAGTTTTTCCAAACCTTTTTAAACGGTAGTTTTTATTTTAAAACCTTATATTTATAAGATTGTTTTCTTATAAAGGCATGTTGACAAAACAGTTAGTTTTGGTCAGCAAGAAGGCTTTCAAAAACAGTTAGTTTTTGGTTAGCAGTCATGCTATTAAAACAGTTAGTTTTAATTAGCAGGTGCTTTTAAAACAAGTTGGTTTTAAATAGCGTGTATGTTTAATAACAGTTAGTTTTAAACATTGGTTGCCCTTTTAAAACAGTCAGTTTTAAAATTGCAAAGTTTTCTAAAAATACTGGAAAACAAAAAGGTTTCTCAAAACTTAGTTAAAAACCCCAAAAATCATAGATCAGTAGTGCAACCCATTTGTGGACACCTTTGGCGTAAGGTACGTTGGAGCTCGAAGGAGTCGAACCTTTAGCACCCACGTTCAAACCCCAAGCTGAAGGGGGTGAAAAGACTCTGCGATATCGGGGGGTACCGACCAGAGTACATCCTGTCCTGGGTGGTGAGATCTATTTTGGTAGTTGTTACAACTCACCGGGTGGTACCGGGCCAAAAAGCACTAAGAGGGACTAAAACATGTACGGTTTTATCCGATGTCCCGAAAAGATCTAGGAGTCATGTCAGTTAGATATGATTGGTAAAAGTCCTTACCTACCGAAATAGTACGGGCCTGGTGGGGCGTGAGCAAACCGCGCATCAGGACGTATGAAATAAGGATCCTAGTCCGATATTTATCATTTTAGGGTTTATTGATATTTATTCGGAACCGTTTATTCAAAGGTACTAAAACCAAAGTTTTAAATGTGTAGATGGCAAACACGGTTACCAACACCAATAACCTTTCTCTTCGCTCGATCCTAGAAAAGGACAAACTCACTGGTCCAAATTTTCTCGACTGGGAGCGCAATCTCCAGATTGTGCTCAGGCACGAGAGAAAGTGGTATGTCCTAGAAGAACCTCTAGGTGAGGCCCCACCAGCAAATGCCAGTACGGCAATCAGAAATGCTTATCAAAAGCGTTCGGATGATTTGCTGGATGTTGGCTGCTTGATGCTTGCGACTATGAGCCCAGAACTACAAACAGGGCTCATGAACACTAATGCTTACGACATGATCCGCCAGCTGAGGGACATGTTCCAAACGCAAGCTCGCACAGAGCGTTATGATGCCACGAGGGCTCTAAACGCATGCAAAATGGCCAAGGGGACCTCTGTCAGTGCCCACGTTATGAAAATGAAGAGGCTACTTGACCACCTAGAGAGGTTAGGTCACCCAGTTCCGTTGCAGTTGGCAACGGATACCATACTCAATTCATTGTCCGATGATTACAAGCAGTTTGTGATGAATTTTAACATGAACAACATGGAAAGGAGCATAGCTGAATTGCACTCCATGTTAAAAACTGCTGAGCAAAGTATGGGGACGGGGACCAAGACCAAAGATGTTCTGATGGTCAGGGATGGTGGAGTGAAGAAGAAAAGAGGGCAAAGGAACACCAGCAAGGGCAAGGACCAGGTTCAGGTCAGCCAGAGTGTACCAAAGGCCGTTGGCAATAGAAAGGGCAAGGGCAAGGGCAAAAAGGGCAAAGTCAACAAAGCGAAGGCCGAGAATCGATGCTTTACATGTCATGAGGTCGGACATTGGAGACACAATTGCCCGAAGCGTCATGAAACAGGTATAAACACCTAGGACGTTTTATGACTGCTTCAGTTTATCATTACTACTTGTTAGTTTACAAGTTAACTGACACCTAGAGCAAATGTATGATTGCAGGTGATCAGGAGAAATGAAGTGCCCGGGTCCTGAGGATCAGACAAGATTTCTTTTAGATATTATCAAGACATTTTAAACTTATTTTAAGACATTTTATTTTGGATATTTTTGAAATGTTGGTTGATTTAAATTTATGGATTTTGGTATTTTAAATTTAAAATTATTGTCTTGATTTATATATCTAATTTTATTTTGAATCTAAGTCAAGGTAGACTTGATTCAGTTTGTTGATCCTAGATATTGTCTACCACACTAACAAATATACTTCAAAATTTAGTAATTCGAAGTAATATATGAAAACTGTCAAAAACACACGAAGTACTATTTTATAGGAACGTGTTTTTGGAACAAAACATTTACGAGTAATATGATTATAACAAATATATTGTAGTCAAGTTCAAATTACTCATATGTTTTAAAAAGGGAATTTAGGATATTATCACAGATGACGTTGATAATATCAGTATTTATAAAACTAGTAAATTCCAAGTTTTGGAATTAGGGATCTAATAAGATCCAGTTAAGTTTTATGAATAGTAAAATTCAAGTTTATAGTATTAAACTTATTACTTAAAATAAAATTGACTAAATAGTGAAGTCTTGACTAAGTCAATGAAGCATCAAATTTAAGTAATAATCAGTTTTCATATAGGTTAGTGGGAGCCCAATTTATTCTCTATCTATGCTTCCGATAAAGAATAAAAGTTATATTATTGATTTATATTTCTAGGAATTCATAATCCAGAGAGGATAAAAATTCATGAGAAATATGATCTATTCTTTTAAGTCAAAAAGGTTAGATCAAGAGTTTCAAAGTTTTGAAACAATAAAGTCAAAGTTTTGACTTTAAGAAAATCAATAATTAAATGTGTTGTAATAATAAAGATATTCAAGTATCTTTTTAGACCATCAAGTGTTATAGAACACTAGAATAAATTTCCTGAAATTTACCAGTTTGGTAAATGGAAATTTTCTCAGATTTCAGGTAGAAATCTTTATCTACACAGCAACTAAGGAAAGTTGCAGAGTTGACTTTACATATTCAAGAAACTTGGAGTTATTCCAGTATCTCCAAGATTTAGGCAATATGGTAAAGAAAAGTCTAGATTTTGTTTAAATGTGTTTGCAAAACAAAACTAGCAGAACCAAGTTAAAATTATTATTTAATAACTTGTGTTGTTTTTGGTTGTTTCTTTGATTAGGATGGTAAACACTAATCAAAGGGTTTAAATTGAAGGAAGGTGATACTTCATTTAAACCAAGTATAAAGTACACATTGAATAGACACCGTAAAAGTAACTTAGAAGTGCTATTAATTTTGTTATTATTACAGAGTGGAATATGGACTATACAAAATTAGTTTCTTTGTTTCTTTTAAACTTAGCATGTTTTTGATCCAGGAATAAAACTAGTATAAGTTTTATTTAAAATTATCCGTGACAACTTATCAAGGTGGGAACCTGATAGGGTTTTAAAGTCATCGTGAGTTTTTGGGTGGTTGTAAAACAGAGTGTTGAATAACAGCTACAAGCGATGTAGACCAAAAACTGCACGGATATTCGATAGAGCAGCGAATATCGGATGTGATCCGCCGGTTGAGATTACTCCATGGATTTAGTCATGAGTAAGACTCCCAGAGGTTGTCCTTAGCACCTGAGGTATTTGGTTTGGCATTGCGAGGACTGTTGGATACTTAGTACGTTCTAACATCACGCCGTAACAGGGTGGTCATACGGGGCGTAACTAGATTCAGCGGAAGCCGTGGTGACAGATGCAGATATGCAAGATGGGATTTGCACCTCTTCTTCGAAGAGAGATATTTCCTGGGCCCCTTGACTGACTACAAGAACTGATGAAGTGCATGGCCATGCCCAAACGAACTGATTTGTTCTTTGTCGTTTACCAATCAGTTGGAAGTCGGATAGTCATGAACATAATCTTTGAGTATTCAGAGTTGACTGTATCCATGCTCATACTCAAAATTGAAATATCGTGATGCAAAAGGAAAAGCCTAGTTTATACCCGTTTTGTGGACAGTTTGTTCATAAATGTTGTTTCCTTTTAGGAACGTTTTATCACCTACCTGGGTATAAGGGTGCTTATAACCTGGTTAGCCTAAGTGCCTGTCTAGGGGCCTCCTTAGGTCCGTGTCATCAATCTGGTATTGCCAACTTGCACAAGTGGGAGTCTGTTGGCATTATGTGCATAAGTTGACAAACCGTTTGATCGCACATCCAACGTTATAAGTCACTTGAGGGTCACACCTGTGAGGACCTATAATTCGGATAGTTTAATAACCCCAGTTTGGAGAGTTTAGTTTTATAATAGTGAATTATAAAACTGTTGGGTGTTTTCTGTATAAACCCCAAAGTGAAAGGTTTCAGATAATTAATTAAGGTTATATATTTATTAGTTAAATAAATATATAATAAGTAATTAATTGGTTTATAATTATCTAGAAATAATTATATGGAAAATATAATTATGGTAAATATTCTTTCTTGGAAAGAAAGAAAGAATAAAGATAATTATGGAAATTATTCTTTCTTAGAAAGAAAGAAAGAATAAAGATAATTATGGAAATTATTCTTTCTTAGAGAGAAAGAAAGAATAAAGCTATATGGTAGTTTTTCCATATAAATAGATGTGCTAGGCCATCAATTATTCATTGAACTGATTAGTAGCCTTCTCACCAAGAAACCTCTCTCTCTCTCCACACTCTCTCTCTCTGTCGAATTCATCAGAGATCCAAAAACCAGTTTCGGTTTTTCAGTGTTCTTCGCGTACCGTTTGTTCGTGAAGCGTTCCGGGGTTAGATCCAGCTAGAGGGAATTCCGTTTGGTCGTTTACGGGTGGATCTATCTCAAGCAATCCAGGTAATAACCCTAAACCTACATATTAACTGTAATAAGATAAACAAATAAGATCTGTGATGTTTTCGGGATTTTAATCGTTATTGCTTCCGCTTAATCAAACCAGTTAGGTTTGATTGTTAAACCTTTGGAACAGTTTGTTTCATGTGGTTTTGTCGTGTGTCTCGACCAGTTAGGTTCGAGATAACAGTTTTTCTCGTGTCAGTTTGATACGAGGATCGCTCAAAATCCCAACAAAAAGAGTATAGTCGACGTTGCACTAAGTATCACCAATAAGGGGTGATGTCCTCGAGAATTACAGCGTGTATCGTACGATTACAATGAAACAGATCGTAAAATACAAAGAATAATATAGGAATTTGCAGAGAATGTTTTTCAGTTCCAAAGTAATCAGATGTCTCGAATGTATGTCTTGATCTTCTTTTATAGCAGTCGGAGGTAACTGATGTCCATTATTACGTCTTTAATGCAACGGCTATAACGGTAGCTAAAATCTCGCATATAACGGTCGAAGCTTTATGAAGAGCGTATCTTGGTCTTTAACGGTCACTTGATCTTCGACACCTGTTATTTATCTGTTACAAATGATCATACTTAAGGTATATTTAACCGTTAGTATTATATCGGGTGATATCGTACGTTTTCTGATCGTATCGTACGATATCTAGTATAAAGATCATTCGATGATTTGTTACTGTCGTTCGATGGTATATGTATCTTTATCACAGGACCTTATCTTAATACAGGATTATTATCCTGAAAGATATCTTATGATTTAAGTCGATCGTCGTGCATCGTACGATCGTAAATTTTCACCCAAACAATCTCTATTTGTTT